>UCOH01002115.1:2067-31455 GCA_900474275.1 Synergus japonicus
GGTATACTTATCGCTGATTCAGATTAAGAGAGAAAAGTGATGAGAATTGTTTCTGATTTGTGTTTGGGGTTTGGATGATTTGTGTTCGGGGTTTGGAAAGAGTTGAGTAATCTTGAGGATTGTTCGTCTTCGTCTTCTTGAACGAACTTGACCGAGTTTCCTCTCGTTTACTAGGTAATGGGGCAAGGTATGTAAAGTGGACAGCATTCATCCTTGAACATTGAATCAGCATGTAACATGATTAGGTCATTAACGCTCTAACCAAGTTAGCATAGTGCGAGGGACTTCGTTGGCTACGGTTACCTCGTCGCTCACTCCGTTCATAAAGCCGGGAGGTACAGTCAATGACGTCCCGATTCCCAAACGGGAATCCTGATTGTTCTTAAGCCTTTTCGAAATTTTCTTGATGTAGTCGAGGAAGGATTACGCGAAGCGTAAATCAAATCCTGTAATTACTTCCTGTAATTACATCCTGTAATTACATCCTGTAAATACATCATATTGTGAAGTCATAGAAATTTGAAATCATTTTAATTCCTCACACTCAAATAAGAGAGTGAGAGAAGCGACCTAGAGTTCTTTATTTTATTTGCAGTTATAAAAAGTTTTTATTTGTTTATTTATGTAAATATGAGCTTGATTTTTCGATTTTGATGAAAATTGAATAGGCAAGTGGAGTGTTGTATAAATATTGAGTAGGGGTTTTATTGGTTTCAGGAGTCGAAGGAGCCTTCAAAAAATTGAAACCAGAACCCTGCGCCTCAAGCCCACACATTGGTCACACCCCAACCACCGCAAGTTGTCCAACGCCTGCCCGGCGGCGGCATAGAACTACGTTTACCCAGGTTAGCCATTTTTTCCTTTACTTAAAATATCATTATCAAGATTGTAAAAGATATCTAGAGTATCTTATAGCTTCTTACTACCTTGAATTCCTTTTTTTCTGAGTAAAATTCTATTTTTTGAAGGAAATATTCTTGAAATTTGCTTTTTCCTACTATATTGGTTTACACGGAGAAAACTGGATATTAAACCGTAATATCTAGCTATTTAACTATGGGACGACTATCCAGATATTAAAATATTGGATGTTATTATATTAGGATTATATATTTTAATATCTGGATATTAAGTTTTAATATCAAAATATTATATCTAAATATCTAGATAATCGTCCCATAGTTAAATAGCTAGATATTACGGTTTAATATCTAGTTTTCTCCGTGTAGTTTCTGAAATCTCTTTAATATAGAAAGGTCATAGAAGAGTTTTTCCTTTAAAAAATTACGTAATTGTCAAGATTAATCTATTGCCTCAGATTCCTATAAAAGCTTGTGTCGACAATATAGAAAAGTTTAGAAAAAAATTGTCCCTTTCATAAAAAAAGTCGATTTCATAAATACGTTCAATGATAATTTTCAATAAAAACGGTGTTATCTGTTTCAAACGAAAATTGCGAAACAATATTCCCATATAATTTGAAAGTAATATTCTATTTTATTCCTTCTCGACGAGTCGTTTGTTCTGAATATCTGATTAGCCTAGCACAGGGTGTTATTCCCGTATTACTGTATTTTCCCTTGACCATTACCGGGCTGGTATTTTAGTGCTGTTTGGAATTGTTTCGTAGGAGCAGCTAGCGGAATTGGAATCGGCGTTTGCGAAATCCCATTACCCGGACATATACTGCAGAGAGGAATTAGCGAGGAGCACGAAATTGAACGAGGCTAGAATTCAGGTGAGTCGAAGCTTTTAAAGGACCTAAAACAATGCAAAAGTGGACGTAGGAAGAATAATTAACACTTTTTCAAAATTTTAAAAGAAATATGACTGAATATTTAATTTAATTAAATCGTTTAGTAGAGTGGAATTTTTTTCGTATAATTCTTCAACAAATTAAAGAAAAGTAATGAAAAATACATTTTAAAAATTGAAAAAAGTTATATAAATGCATTAGTTATATACTGCATGTATTATATGATGTGTATATTAATTAACTTATATATAATACATGAATAGTTCGACCCTAGAACTTTTGAGTTTGCCACTAAATTAGGGCAAGCGTATAAAGTTTTGTATTTTGCAAAGAAGAGTCTTTTCGTGTAAAGGCTTTCGAATTTCTTTCAATGAGTGCAGAACCATGCTAATCCAGGCAATGGTGTAAGTGGATTAACTTAACGAGCTCAGAACACCACTGGTCGTTCTGAACTACGGCCTGAACTACGTTAAGCTCCACATATATATACCCTATGTAATTATTCAGTAGGGTTTTTAGCGTTTCTGAATTTTCAAAGAGGTATACTTTTTTCTATTAAGTAGCTTGTATGCCTTTTTTTAAACTAAAGTACCTCTACAAAACAATCTGAATATAAATTGGATCTATTTAAAAAGGTAAATCAACCTCGATTAATATGATAGTAGACCATATATTAGAAATAAACTACACGGAGAAAACTGGATATTAAACCGTAATATCTAGCTATTTAACTATGGGACGACTATCTAGGTATTTAGATATAATATCTAGATATTAAAATATATAATCCAAATATTCTAACATCCAATATTTTAATCTCTGGATATTAAATTTTAATATCAAGATATTATATCTAAATAGCTAGATATTACGGTTTAATATCCAGTTTTCTCCGTGTATAGACTATTACAAATAACAATTTTACAAAAAACGAAAGGAGAAGATTTGGAGTATGCAAAAATAAACTATTTTAAAGAAGTATTTAAAACTGAAGATCATCAAGATAAAAGATTGTAAACAGAACCATTCAAAACTGCTTTTGATATTTCATTAACAGAAATTTTTTGTACATGCTTGCCCTCTACTTGTCTCTTTATAGTGACTCATCTGTAATTGAATCAAAAACACATGTGGGGTGACAAAATTGAATTAGGAGCGCAAATGTCGATCCAAGAGACCCCATAGTTTTTCGGAGATTGAGAATTCTATCGGAGGAAATAAGGCACATATAAGGCACTTCATATATTATATTGAGTATATTATACGATGACCTAGGAATATTATCGAGTATAAAGCGCTGCTTATGACTTCGATGATTGAATGACAAGTGTCAAGTAATTCCATGTGTTCACTTGAATACAAAATTATAAATTTCATCGCTTAAAAATATTAATATATTATAATAAAAATATTGTTAGGTATTATATAAAGTAGAAATATTGAGCAAGTGGAAATTTTTATATTTTTGTTTTCGATGTTATTTAAAATTAATTTTTTGAAATTTCGTAAGCGATGAAATTTCTTTAATATAATACACCGTTAAATATGATACTTGAATAAATAAATAAGTAAATATATATATATATATATATATATATATATGTATGTAGTAGATCCGTATAAAATTTCCGATTTGCGTTCTCGGTCCAAGAATTCCGGGACGGTACATATTAAAACAGTCAACGCTGCGTTTCGCTCTTTTGATATATAATGCAGGAGTGTTGTTTGTGTTAAAAGCTTGGGAACCGCTGCGACTTAACCCTGTTAAATTGCTATGCCAAGTGAAACGCGGTTTGCTTTTAGTCACCGGTTATAAGCCATGCACAAAGTGTTAGCCATTCGCTCTCGAGACCCGCGAATTTTTGGTTTTGCCTAAAAACCCTCCCACAAAGTGGTTTCATAATCATCCTAATGACATCCAATTTTTTCATTATATTCATTAGTACGAATTAGCGCAAAAAGATTCAGATTAAAACGAGCTTTTCTGCTTTCGTAATGGAGAAAACTGGATATTAAACCGTAATATCTAGCTATTTAGATATAATATCTTAATATTAATACTTAATATCCAGATATTAAAATATATAATCCAAATATTCTAACATCCAATATTTTAATCTCTGGATATTAAGTTTTAATATCAAGATATTATATCTAAATATCTAGATATTACGGTTTAATATCCAGTTTTCTCCGTGTAGTACTAATTTTATAAACATGAAGATTATAAGCGTAAAATTATAAAATTATATTCTATACAATGACTTCAAGCATGGATTTTAATGATTTTAATTTGGAACAATAGATATGACTACAAGCCAATTCCAGTAATTATTAAAATAAAAACTGGATAAAAATATTTATTTTGTAAAAGTGGGATAAAAATTCCTCAGAGTAAAAATGGGACTGTCTATAAATTATTTAAATTTACTGCAAATCAAGAGAAGAATCGTTGCCAATCCATTAAAAAAAACAAACGAAACAATTCTTACTCACATTGTTTTCGCGACAGAATGTTTTGATTTTTCGTTTATCCTATTGAAATGATTTTAAAGCATTCGAAATTTTGTAATGATAATTTAGAAGACAGTAATCAAAGGATTTTCTTTATCAAACAAAAATAATTGCTTATAGAGAAAACTAATTCGGGCTCCAGTTACCAGACAAAAACCAGAGTGAACCTTAATTATTATATTTCACATTTAATTAAAAAATGATCAGATGTAATTCATAGTTATAATAATTAGAATCTTTGGGATAAAATTGAAATACCTCAAATTTGTAATTTCTCTTAAAAGCCCAACTTTCTCAGATATCTTGAGATGATGGAAAAACAAGAAATATCTAAGGAGTCACGTTTCTCGGGATCTTCAATTAGACTTTCGCTTATGCTTCGTAGCCACCCTCCATTTTCGCAGGCAACGAACACGGGGGCGAGTTTATAGGATGGTATCCATCTCAAGGGGGTGGGATAGGATGGGATGAGATGGGATGACGGGATGGTGATGGTAAGGAACTAGGGATGATTTCGCGAAGAAAGAGGGCCCGCCGAAGAGGCTCCGTGAGGCAAGAGACGTTTCAGATCTATCTCGGGTGGAGAAAATTCAATTTAAAATGGCGGCTCAGATATAATGGCAGGCCCTGGTATAGAGTTGCCCACCCCAACTCGTCTCAACTTTGCCTCTCTCGTATAGCCCTCCGCGCCTTCTCCTATCTCCTCCCCCAACCACCTTTAGAACACCACCCCCAGCTCTTCTCTATCACTCGCGTTGTCACCCCCCCCCCCCATCTACTTGTCCAGCTTCGTGTCGCCATTTCGTAGAAATAGAATGTTGTAACTTCTATTAGCTCGAGAGCTTTTCTAGATTCAGAAGAATGAACTTTTACTTCTGAGTCTAAGTGGCTTTCATTGCTTCAAATTCAAATTGAAAGTTTATGCTTGTTGGTAGAGAAATTTCACGTCTCTTGATAAATATGAATTAGTGGAACTGAAATGACTTATTTCTTACTAATGATTACAAATTTTTGATTATTATTTGAAACTTCTTTTAAGTATTTCCCATTTCAATTTCAAGGGAGAAGACTATCAGTTTATTTTTGATCGATGAGAAACGGCCGGTAGAAGAATGCTTAGTGATAAAATAATAATAGCCTAATAAAACGATGATTTCGCGGTAAGAGAATAATTCTCGAATCACCGCACAAGAAATTCCATTAAGAGGAAGAAAAAGAAAGAGGAGCTAGAACCTCCGATATTGAGTTAGCCGCGTTTTCATTCGACCCTTTTTTTTTTACTTAGATTCAACTTCTGATCAGTCTGTTGTACTGCGTCATGTTCAGCAAGGACATATTTTCTTATATCTATAACAAAAAATCAGTTGCAGCCCCCGTTTATTCAAAGTCATTCGCATTTTATTTTTGGCGGGAAATATTAATTCAATTAATTATTTTCATGAAATGAAAACTCTATAAACGATAAATTAACAATTTGGCAATTTATTCTGAATACGATGCATTTCGATATAGTTAATTTTCCTCATCATCTTTTTTTTTCTATAAAATTTTTCTAATTTCAATAACAATTTTTCATGATTCACATCAGTTATTTTGATCTGGATTTTTTTTTATTTCGGCTGACCTCTATTAATAATGGCATTGAGGGATAAAAGTATGGGTGGAGAAAGATCCGAGGGAGAACTTTTATTAAATTACGAACTCTTAGCTTTCCGATTCTTGTATAAGGGTGTACTTTCAGGGACGCGGAAGCATGTTCTCAAAAAGCTCCTTCGTGAAAGTAGCAAATAAAAGAAACTCGCCTTTTCTCGTTTTTTATCTCTACTCCAGAGCTCCATTAAAAATGAATTGTATTTTACATTCTAAGAGTGTCCTGAATTTCTTGGATTATTTTTATTCTTATATACGAGATGTAAAGAAATAAAATAAAATTATAAAATACAACAACAAATATATAAAATACAAAAATCTATCCATTACCCGTATCTAAGCCTTAAAATCCTCTTTTGTTAATTTTTCTCAAAACGACACTTTTTTTCTACTTTTATCATCAATTTGATAAAGAAATAACTTTTCTCGAAAGTGTTACTACTTTGATATTGAGAACAAATCTAAAAAGAAGCTATTACTCTGAAAAAAAGCATTTTTTCCTTTTTTTTTTTTAATTATCAATAAAAAATCTAATTAATTCTGATTTTTTTAAATTATTTTTTTTTTTTTTTTTTTTTTTTTTTTTTGAGGGATGAGCAGAGCATCGTTGCGGATATTTTACGAGGCGTTTCGTCGGAAACGCCATGCTTCTATGCTTTTGCAGCCACTCGACTCTCGGGGTGGATGGAAATGTCGATAAAACGCGTTGGCCAATGAGAGGGCGCGAAATGACGTCAAGTGCGCGTTACTGGCCAATAGTGGTGCACCAGTGACGTCGCCGACGTGGTAGCCACCCTCGTCGATCCTCTATGTCGACAAAAGCCGCAGGCTCCTCTTCTGGATGTACTGAAATTGAGGGTACGAGAGAGGGTGGGTTATATGGCAGTGGTGTAGATAGTTCAGACAACCCCAATATGGGTTTACTAATCCCACGAAACAATGGGAAATGACCGATTCAAAAATGGCGATACATCAGCACATTTCTCATAGACATGCCAAAAACATGATTAATTCACCGATTTAGACAAATATTACAACATTCTAGAATTACGCCTTTGGAAAATATTTTAATTATATTAATTATTCTTATTAAGTCCTTGAAATCGAAGAAATACAAGTACAAGTTCCTGATGGGCAAATTTGAATTTGTTCTCAAAATGGGGTAAAATTTTTTGATATAATAAATTTTTCTATAAATTCTAATTTGCAAGTTGTAAAAACAGGCTAAATTTGCTGAATAATTTAATTAAAATTAGAATCACTGTATTATTAATTATAACTCGCGTTGTTTCTTGTTATTCTGCTGAGATGAAATCTTAATTATTCTTGTTTCTCAGTTTCTTTTTTGCTTTTTTGCAGGTCTGGTTCCAGAATAGGAGAGCGAAATACCGAAAGCAGGAGAAGCAATTGCAGAAAGCTCTCGCACCAATTCCAGCTTGTCAGGGAGCTATGATGAGGAATATTTACCCTGGTGCTGGTAGAGGTTATCAACCTTACCCCCACCCACACAACAGTATAAACGGAATAAATCGTTACCCTCAGGTTAGCATATACAGATTTTATTACAGATTATTATTTTTTTTTAATTCCAGATTTGATGCTTATCGGTTCTTCTGATAATTTTCAGTAATTTACATTACGTCTCTTTATAATATTTATTTTTTAGTTAAGTGGTTTCCAATGTATAAAAAGGGTTCAAATTACAACTTTTTTCTACTAATTGATATTGTTTTCAAATATAGTAAATCGTGGTTCTAAATCATCTGCAAATCGAAAGGTTTTAATAAAGAATTTTTATAAATTTAGATTTTAAAAAGTTGGCTGATTTACAAATAATAAGACATTGAAATTGTTAAAAATGTCTAATAAAAATGTTATTTAAAAGTCTATTTTTCTCAAAGGGATAATAATTCTTCGTGTATTAGTCAGATTGCCATTTCAGATGTATATGAATTTATCTTTGAATTTATATCAGTTACGAGAGGGTTGAGTCGCGTTTATAAGGATCCTAACCGGATACAGAAATCCGGAACACATTGATCGAGTAAATGAATTCGATGCGTTTCTCGTTAATGATTTGAACCGAGATATCAAATTGGAGTGCACCTGAGCGTATGTGCCTCATACCTACATATGAGCTCGTATAGCCGTTGCCCGGTACGGGTAAATTGCATTTGGACTAATTAGTTGGGTCGGATAGATTACTGAATGCCTATTGCTTCAATTGGACCAATAATTTGTATCCTAATGCTGGAACCACCAGCAAAAATCTCGCATTTGTTCTCTATAATTTGATTTTCAGCTGTGAAGATGAAAAAAGATAATAGGATTTCATCTCCAAATTCTAACTTTAATATATGGCTTTCCATCAAATTTTTATTCACAGTCAAAAAAAAAGTCTTCTAGGATCATTTATTATACGTATAAAAGTATACGTCAAATCAGTGAATATCACGTCCTCTATGAGAGGAATTCCACAGATTCATCAGCGAATTTCACTGATTTGCTATACGGTTTTCGCTGGTTCAGATTTAGAGATTACAGGTTTTCTTTAATTAATTCAGAATAGCAGATGATTATATCAATTAGTTTATAAAGTGTGATTTAAATTGATCTCTAAAACGGATGATTGCATTTTTCTTAGATTTATGGTATTTAAATCCATCATTCTTTTTTTATATATTGTTAATTAATAAACGTATAATTTTTTCAGATGGGAACGACATCTTATCCTAGCATGACTCAACCATTTTCCATGTCGCATTCAGCGTCGAATATGTCGGCAGTTACTGGTATGCGACAAGATGCAATGGGTGAGTGTATTATAAATTATATATAAATATTAAAAAATAATAATTATTCGCATATTCGGATAACATATTTTGGTCATATCTAGAGTTTATTTTCGACTTTTTTTAAATCCAGAAATCGAATTTAAAAGTTTAAAGCACAAATCAGAGAGAAAGAGAGCTGGAGAACTGAGTTTGGAATTGAAGCAGATGTTATTAAAGGATATCAGAATAAAATGGCGAAAAATTGAATTTGGTGATTCATTTGAAAGATATGAGTTGATTAATCGACGGTAAATCGTTGATAAAAGCAGATATCCCGACGTCGATAGTGACGAGGTGCGCAGTCGATAGGCAATTCGCGAATAGTCTTGATTCGATTTAGAAGCGATATTCCATCTTGCGCCGGAAATGATGTAAGACGGTTCTTGAGCGGAAATGGAGCCTCTTGAAGCAAGAGGTTTTCGTACTCAGAACGTTCACGGATTCGCTACGTTTCCGGTTTTTTTTTTTTTTTTTTTTATCAACTCATTCAATAATGTTAGGTCAAGTAGGAAGCTTCATCAGCGGAAGGGACCTTCGAATCGGATGTTTCGCAATTTTCTGATATATTTTAAAAATTTCTATTTCTTCCCAGGGTCACATTCTGTTATATAATATTATAATAAATTAAATTATTATGTTTAGCTGACACTTTTTTTTTATTAAGTTAGGTCAATCGCAAAATACGTGATAAATTTCCGATTCACCCTTCCAAGAGTTTTTCACGTATTTTATGAATGACTCCACTTGAAAAAATGTTAAAATAGCCCTAATTGTCTAATTAAAATTGAAAAATCGTAATTTAAATTTTTTTAGGAATGTCTGCTGAAGACGAATGGTACAACAAAAGCATCTCAGCCCTGAGAATGAATACAGCTCATCATCCGAACCTTGCTGCGCCGATGTTACAGTATCAAACATAATTTTAGGCGACGAAGGGCGCGAAGAGTTCTCCGGTGAAGGATGAAGAAGGACCTTCGTTTCTTTCGTTCGGTAATGCAAATAAGTTGCTGACTGCCATGTCGAGTCAGTGGCTTGACCAGCAAAATGGTCGATTTCGAACTCCGACATGAAAACCTCAACCATGATATATAAACAAAGTCCTACGATTTTCGCGCCAGGCTGTCTGAAAAGACTGTCAATGTCAATAGACAAGAAAAAACTACATAGTCCAAAAAGAAAGAAAGAATGAGCTGGAAGGGTTACCCCATTCATTCGCACAAAGTCGTGCAAATTATCTTAAAAAAAAGCCTTTGTAAAAAAAAGACTATTGATCCTGTTGAACAGAAAATAAACTTATTATTTCAATTAATAGAATAATAATAGTTTAAAATCATTATTCAACAGAATCAATATTATTTCATGTACAAAGGAAATCTACGCGCTTCGCGCTAGTCAAAATCTAGTCCCAATGATAATTTTTTAGTGTTTATCGTCATACGTCATTCAGATCGCCTATTTTTCTTATGAATAACGTTCGTTAAAATGCTCGTACCAGAGTAAGAGCATTATATTATATTGTATTTAAGTAGACGCGTCTACATGTCCAAGAAAGTTTACATAATTAATTATTATAACAATGAGAGATGCTCGATTCGACCCAGGTGAAAAAAAACTTATAAACTGTAATGAAACTTCTACACATATATAATTTTTATATACAAATGAGTCTATAAAAATTATATAAGCTTCAAATATTCTTCCTAAATAGAGGAATGTTTCAAGTTTACGTAATTTTTCTATGCTTAATTTTATATGCATAGACATTTTTTACCTGAACAGAAATTGAATAAGTTTTCAGATTTTCAACCGGGTGTGAATAATTATAGCACAATGAGAAGTCCTGTAGAGGGTGTTTTTTTCTATTTAAATATTTAATTACTTCTGATGTTTATTAAAAATTAATAATTCTGAAATTTAAATTAACAGACAACCATTTGAAAATTTTCTTGAGTATTGTCTGCATAATAATTAGCCATATTAATAATTCACTCTCTAAAGGACTTCCGAAATAAACTGAAAGTATTATAAAATTGCACGCTCTTTCATTAGTTTCTTAACAACGATCTTCGAAGAACTTTCGTTAAATTAAGAGAAGAGAGGTTCATATAAGAAAAGCATTGTAAATAAATGAAGGAGATAGATACGTATATATATATATATATATATATATTATATATAATCAACAGATATCCTAGCATACGCGATTTTTCAATGTCCTTTTAAAAGTGTATACATACCCTTAAATTAACTGTTAGGCATTTGTTTCTGTGCTTTTGTTGTTAAGAATTTGAGAACGACGGTGTTTTACGTTCAAAATTTGAGCGACGCCAGAGTATTTTAAGACGATGTTTAAATTCCCTAAATAAGAATAAGTTAAATTGTTAAACGCAAAAAATTTAATCAAGTATTATATCAAATAAAATAAAATTTAAGGTTTTTTTCTTATCAGATATTGTTGGATTTTTTTCAAAAATATCTTCTAAAATTTCATACATGTAATACAAAATTCATCAGTTTTCGCTGAATTTAAATTCAAAGAAATATTTGATTCCTTTGCGTTTACCAATTCAACTATATTAATTTATTAATTACTTTATTTTTATTTCGCGAATCGTCCGCTTTCCCTGGCGTCATTCAGTCGTGATATTTGGAGTCTGTCCAATCGACAATTGTCTATATTGGTGTCACTTTTCGATAACTGTCTACTCATTATAAGGAATCGAGAGTGAGAAAAAAACGCAGAGAGCTGCATTCTTTTGTGCACAGGAAGAAAATTTCTTTACAGAGTTAGCAAAACCTTCTTTAATAAAATATAAGTTTTTTTTATCAACTGAAAATAAAAAAAATTACGCGAAATTTTCCTAACTCTGCAAAGTGTTTTTCAGTTTTTCCTCGATGCAGTTTATCCGCGATCTTTCAGAATATTGCTCGCGAAAATGTTCCTAAAAAGTTTGTAACATATCAGATGCTCGAGTGTTTAGATGAAGGAACGAACTTGAAACGAGCAAATGAACAACACATGGAGAAGTAGAAAAATAAAGGCTTAAAAGTTGTATGGGAGCGCAATTTCGGTCGAGCGCAACATAGTTTTTAAGCAAAGGTCACGTATTGTACGTATGTGTTGTAAATAGCCTAAATAAAAATTAAATTTAAAAGTACTCACTTCGCTTTTAAGTTTCGACCTCGATTTATTTCTTATTTACACTCGTAGAATTATTTATATTAATGTAAAGTACAAAGCGCTATAAAATCTAAAATAATTGTACGTTCGATCACATAATAAATATTCCAAATTAGTCTCAAGTTCACTATTTTTTATAAATATTATTGAACTTGATAATATCAATTTTTTGGAAAAATGAAAAATCTTCTGTTGTTTTTACGAATTTTCTGGCACTTGGAAAATAAAAATAAATTTCACAAGAAAAGATTAATTTTTAGTGCGAGAACTTTACAACATAAGTAAATTCTTATTACTTAAAATATTTACACCTTACAAATGCACCCTAAATATTTTATATTTATCTTCATAATTTAAAATCTTTTTGAGTTATTTAAATTAGAATTTTATCGATTTTCCTGAGCTTTTACGACATTACCGGCTGTTTCTCAAAAGTCTACTTTATCAAGAACATTCTCAGCCGGTCTTTTATCACCTGCACTCAATGTTAATTCAACATTATTGATTCATTAGATGTTTACCAAAAGAAAATACCATTTTCCATATGATTATTCATACTTTATAGAGCATCCTTTTTTTTTTTTACTTTAATCTACATATATTTCGCAAACTACTGACTTTTACTGAAAAATAGTCTTTTTGCACTTATTTTACACCAAAAATGTTTTTAGTTCCACTGTTTAACGATTTAAAGTTACTTTTTATACAGAATTTTTTAAAAGCACTTTTAACGTTAGAACAGTAATCGTCTTTTTTTTAGAGCAGAAATCATCTCATCATCTAATTGCTATAATATTTCCGTCTTTCGACTGCTTAAACTCTTCTTGATAAGTGCCCAGTCCTCTAAAATATCCTCGTCTTTCAGCATATAAACTATAAAAGGTCCAGAAACAGAAACTGCTTTTCGTCTATCTGTGTGATTCCGTCGTCTTTTTCCACTAGAAATTTGCCATAAATCAGCAGAAATATCTACATTATTTCTATCTTCTTCTAGTCTACGAATTTTTTCTTGCAATTCGCTATGAATTGAGTCCCAAATAAGTTCCTTTTCACTCTCAAAATTCTGCAAAGCCGCTTGCTTCTCTGCAAAATACTTGTTCTTGATGTTTTCGAGACGATATTGTTTTAGAATTTCTGCTACTTCCTGTTTTGTTTTCATATTTTCTTTCAGCCTTTCTAAGGGGATGAGGTATTCTTCAGATTTACCAACACGAACTTCACCTAGCTTCGTGTCCACTTGGGTGATTCGTTCTCTGTAAAGTCTGAGAAGATGAAGAAAAAGTGACAGGATTAGAATTATTAAGAATTATTTAATAATTAACTTCTGATTTCTAAACTATGTTATGAAAACACTAACTATAAACTGTACAAGTATTTTGTACTCACTGTTCTTTCAGTAAAGAAAACTGCTTTTCCAGGTCAACTAGATTTTCTATAC
Source organism: Synergus japonicus (assembly GCA_900474275.1). Lineage (NCBI taxonomy): Eukaryota > Metazoa > Arthropoda > Insecta > Hymenoptera > Cynipidae > Synergus > Synergus japonicus. The sequence goes on from UCOH01002115.1 coordinate 15,441, forward strand.
ATTGACTTCTTCTCCTCTCGCACTCATCTTCATCCATCTCCGAAGAATCATCACTATCAGTGTGTTCTGCACTGCTGTCACAGGATGCTGAGCTTTGGCTCTCATTGCTATCATGAGACATTTCCTCCCCTTCTGGTTCCGAATCATCTTTCACACTCGGCATCTAAACAGATAAACAAAAGATATTTTCTAAAAGATGTGAATTAAACAGCAAATTGTAAATCATTGTATTTATGATACAATGTAAGTGTATTAAAAGAAGATGCATAGCTTAAGTTTAGGATGGAAGCAAACATTTTTATAGAAACTAATAAACTAGTTATATAATAACAAAAGTAAATTAAATAATATACAACACTTAAACAGCATTTAAGTCAGACTGTCATAAAAAAAACTTCTAGATCCTAACCTTAAAGTTATCAATTCACAAGTACTTTATCCCGCTTGAATTTCATAATAGGAAAGAATAAAAAGTTTAAATACAAAATACCTGCAAGGCACTTAACTGTTTAAACATCCTTTGTCCATGGATTCATCGATTAACTTTGATAATAAAATGTAAATAAGCCGGACTTTTATAACCTATAAAAGGTGCTCCATGGGCTAAATTGATACTGTTTCTATACAAGTAATTATTTCAATTTTTATCACGAAAATAAAGGAAAGAGCAGAAATCTACGAAAACGGATCAAGCAATTATTAAAAGGAAATAATAAAAAAAACGGAAAGAGCGCCAAACTCTCAAAATATCTATTCTACTTGTTTTGAAGATTCCAGAGTCAAAATGAGATAAAGATGATGTATCTTTAGGATATTGTTGATGATAAATCAATAAGACGTACTTACGCTACTGAAAATTTATCCTAATGTGATAAAATAGTTGAAAAACCACTTATTTTTTTCAGAGATACAAATTTCTGTGCTTTGGCAGGCGGCCATATGTATTATGTATTTCAGTGACGGCCAGTGACGGGTTCGCTTCGGTGCATTCGGGTGCACTCGTGTGCACTCGGGAGCACTACAAGGTGGACCCCTGCGCGCGTAGCGCACATTGACTTTTCGATGGAGAACTGCTGCCATTGGTCCAAATTTGACGCGCGATTCAAAATCGAATTAATTTAATTTTGCGCGCTAGATTTCAGCCAATGGTAGAATTTCTCCAGCTGGAGAGAATCATCATCCACCACTGCGCATGCCGTGGCTCTCGGCATCTGATTGGTTGCTATTAGCGCGCAGTTTAAAATGCTAAAAATATTATATGTGCAATACGCATGTGTATTTGATATTAATATAGAGCGAAAGAATTTGCTGATGATTAAAATTTATTCAGTTATGTTTTTATAAGCATTAGTAATAATTACACTCCATTATTATCAATAAATAATAGTATTATTAATTTTTAACTAGATAATGTTAAAACATTTTTATTCGCACTTTTCTATTAATAAATAATAATAATAATAATAATAATAATAAATGATAATTAATAATTAATAACGTAATTACGTTACCAAATTTTAAATTACCGCGAATTTAAGAAGTCTACTAATGAATATCATGAAATTTAAAAGGTCGACTTAACGAGACTCTCTTAGCTTTAGAATTAATTAAAAATCTGTTTATCATTAATTATGATTTAACAGACAACTGATTCTTTGCAGACTTTTTCTAATGATACCTGGGCCACTTTGAGATACCTCTTACCGCCTCTTACCTTATTAGTGTCAGAGGTGCTTGACCCAAAAACCGCTGTAGCTCTCCTGGATTCTATTATTAATCAGTACGAGACGTATCAAGTCAACAATAATTTTAAATTAAGCGACTCAATTAAAACAAAATTAGGGAATGGAACGAACTTCCTAATAAACATTAATAAAAGGCGCCAAGAGTAATTTTTTTTGTAAAAGAGTTTTCTAAAATAATATTTTTTTAAATAGGTGTAAAGTTTTACTTTTACTAAATCTTGAGTATAACTTATCAGAAGTATTTCCATTTTTAAAAGATGAGAGGATGGGATCGGTAAATTCATAGCTAAATATATATATTATATATTTCGTTATATAATATTCCATCAGATACAATAATACATTTGGACCTGTATAGAACAAACAGACAGATAATGCAACATTCGCATAACTGTGCGATATCCTAGCAATAGTAATATATGTATATATAATATATATTTATTTTCTTCCTGTTTCTCATGTTATTAATTTTTTTTTTTTTTCTTGAAAACTTTCGGTTAAATATTTTCATCTCGAATAGAAACGTACAATGTTGCGTTTTGTGCATTTCATATGAAATTTCTTATAAAGTCCCGTCGCACACGTCAAGAACACTTTTCCCTTCTCTTTTTATTCCCTATTGTAAATTTGACATTTTTTTATTCTCAGAAATGTCCAATTATTACGCAAATCAAAGTTCGACATTTACTGCGACGAGAATTTCGACGAGACGCTTAATATTCATTTCATGCAACATTTATCGCGGTGCCATCGCGGGTCGCGACGGAAATCGAATTCAGGAAAATTTTTAAATCTACTTGTCACCCTTGCAAATATTTATTTATTGTGAAAATAAAAAGCACATTTTTTCAATTAACTTTAATTTCTTTTTTTTAATTATTTAAACAGAATATTTGTTCTTGTTATAATTTTTCTTTAATTCTTGGGTGATTTTCCGAATAGAGTGACCCGCGATCGCTTAGTATTACATAATTAACGATCAACGTTAAATTTTTTCGCTATATGAGAGGGATGTGTTCGCAACGATAATGATCCGTCTCGTGTTAATTTACACTTCTTTCACGTTGAAACACACCCTCTTCCCTTTTTTGTATTTTTTTTATATTATTTCTTTTTTGAACACAGAATCTCTCCGAGGTAAGGTTTTCTCGCACTAAACCCATTCGCTTACCGGTTCGTCATATCCACATAACGATTTTTCAGGAAAAAGTAACATCGATTTGACCCTCTTATATGCGCATGCCGGAATAGCTTTTCAGGAGACAAGTCAGAATACTAAATGTGATATTTTAAATATGTCTCTTAATCAAGGTTTCTGCCTTAAATTGCAATAAATGCCTTAAAATACCACAATCGTTCAAATTTGAATCTTAAAGTAAAATTAATGAAAATTGATCATTAATCCTATTTCTGAAATTAATTTTTAATTCTGATTATTTATAAAGTGAGTAAAGTTCTTCATGGTACTTTAAAAATCAGCCATTATCATTCCCGTTCGAAAATAATTTCCCTCTTATTGCTTTACTCAATTTTTAACGAAAAGGAAATTGGAACTCCTCTAAAGTCCCCAATGTCGAATTTATGCTTAATGGAAGTTTAACTTCCTCTTAAATTTTAAACAAAGCTGCTTAGTTTAGCTTCAATGGCTTAGCGTTGAAAGCTTTTTCTCGAACTTCAAAGTGACTCACTACCATGAATGTTAACTTTCAGTTCTAAACTATAAGTTCCAAAAAACTGAATTTATTTTAATGTAATTTGTCGCACTTAGAAAATAATGATATCATTTTAGCCACTAAAAAAGAACAAAGAAATTTAAAAATGTATAGATAGGCATTTTTCTGGCCTGTAGATGAAAAATTATTCTGGCCTTTTATTGGAACGGGTTGAAAAAAGGTCTAACAATGTGCTCTTGATTAAGTTTGTGTGAGATAGATGGCAGATAAATAAAAGTGAGATCTCAGCGAAAAATGTACAAGGGAGAATATTTAATAGATTATATTTAAAAATTATAAAATAAAAAACAATTCAATTTCCGATTCTATAATATAGCTAGAAATGTCTGATAAATTTCTTTCCTAGATCACGTTTGAATATGAGAACGTTTTTTGCCAGAATGATAATGTTCGTTTGATATGGAAATGGCACGAGATTAAATTGAGCTCTTTCTGTGGGATGAATTTTTATAATTGGACGTTTCGATACGCTTAGTTACGAATTTAAGGCATTTTATAAATGTCCTAATTGAAAATTTCTCGCCAAGGAGCTTTCGACAATATCGATATGTGATGTACGTACTATAATGTAGTGTAATCAGTCTTACAGACGATAATGTGTAAGCAAATGGGTTTTAGATTTATGATGGCTTTAAAATTTCCAGAAAGATTTTTCATTCATTTTATTCAAAATGAGCAACAATTTTTATTGGGCTTCAAAAAGATATTAAATATTAACTCAAAACTCAACTTTCTTGAATTTATTATAAAGGAATTTAAATTAAATTTTAATTTATCAGTCTTGATTGCTTTGCAGACATTTTCATAAATAATGAAATTAAGTTTCCATAATAAAATTGCTTGGAAATTGAGTTCAATGAAGAATGAAAAAGGGTAAGGAAAAGCTTTGTAATCCAAATAACAATTTCTGGATTTTATACCCTTAACCACATGGGCTTACACCCTCTTGGCTAATTTCCAGCAGCCACGTGTAAGATTGTAGCGAAAATAGCGATTAATACATACTTAGCCTCGGAGAGAAGAAGAGATAGAGGAAGAGAAAATGGGGTTTGGGGATGAAGGAAGATTGGAATGAGGAAGAATGAATTCTGGACCTATCTTAAGTACCACCAGGGAAATTGACATTGTGACGAGGGATACTCGCTATCCGGGTCCACTGTTACTTTACGCATATAAATATCGGACCTCAGAAGCCCAAGGAGACATATCCACTTTTTATACAGCTTTCCCAATCTTCCATTTTTCTCAAAAAACGTCAAATTAAATATTATATATAGAAATAAATCTTTATGAAATTAATGGAGAATTCCTTTTTCAAATTCCTCATCAGAGTTATTCTTGATTTAAGTTTTTGACATGAATTTTTAATCTAGGTTTGTCTGAAAAGATACTAACATTTGTACAATTTGAGATATATATTTATCACAAACTCATGCAAGTTTCTCAGTTTCGATGCCACTTTAGAATCGTCTAATTTCGTAATTTCTTCAACTTGGCAAAACTTGCTAGTTTCCAACTATGACAAATGTCTTAATTGAAGATGCCAACATTTCAAGATTTCAAATTTAAGTTTTACTTTATATAAAGTCTTCCAATTAGGGAATATTTGTATGTTTGATTCTGAGAAATAGAAAGTTTGAGATCACTGCAAAAGTGAATCAGGGCATTATGCCCTTTTTGAAAAGTTAGAAAATTTTATTTTTCCTACTACGCGAGGCGCAGGCCTTGCACATTGACGTAATGTCAATTCCTTTTTAAAGTTTTGTGAAAATTCGAGTTACGGTTTACGATATAACGATGATCGAGCTAGTAAAATTCGATAGTAAATTTAAAATAAATTAAAAGAACTTAAAACATTAATAACGATGTGTTTTTAAACTTTCTGAATTCTGAACACTCAGAGAAAAAGATCTTCAGTACTGGCTAATTACCATGTCAGCTATAGATTATTCATTTCGATTTATATCTCTAAATTAAAAACATTATTTCAAAGTCCATTTCACTTTATTTTATATTCATACATAATGAATGGAAGATGTTGAGCTCTGCTGTATTGATTTTAAGCTATATTAAGCTAATTAAATTAAAGAACAGGGAATTCTTGATTACATTTCAGATATATGGTTTCCAATCTTAAGGTGAATTTGGAATTTCAAAGGACTCTAAATTGAAAATGTTCTTTTTTTCGAATTTAAAAATTTTTTGTAATTAAAGACTGGTAATAGACTGATAGCTTTTTTTATTTAAAAGTTATTTTTAAAAATGTTTTTCAAAATTGGTTTATCTTCTGCGATATTGGCTTTGAGAATCAATGAAAGCTAATTCAATAAGAATTCGAAGTAAGCAATCAGACAATGTATTTGATATATTTGTAGCTTCATTCGAGAACAAGGAAGTTTTGATCTCGTCCCCAGATATCTGGTTTGTCGAGGGTACTTCGTTCGAATTGGAACATCGGCTTTTATCAGATACGTTTCTTCTACTGCAGCCGTTCCTTCGGATGAAGTAGTTTTGTGCGCCTCGAGCTTCGAAGAAAATTTTCTTTGAATATGACTATCTTAACGGACCCGGGAAATTGAATAGAGAGCATTAAATCTATCATAGAAATATGCTGACAAAATTAATCTCTTCTGTTCCTACGTTCTGTTTATTCAGAAACACTAGATGAATTTTCAGTTCAATAAAAGATCCTCTTATTTCTCTCTACATTTATCTGTTTGTCTTGCCAAGGAATTTAATACTTTCATTTATTTATTCTTACTTAATTAAAACTCACTTGTTTGATGATTTATTTCTGAGAAGGCTCTCTTTCTCTGAGTGTACTGACGACCTCAAACATAAAACTCTCTCTAAATAAATAAAATTTAACGAAATATATTTTTATCTCTATAGATTAATTCAAGTTTCAATATATCCCCTCAGCGAACAAGTTGCAATGGATAAAAATGTTAAAGATTCTTTAAAAAAATGTGCGTTAGACTTGTGATTTTTCCGTTTTCAGTGCACTTTTGTCGTGGCCATTGCATATCGAAATTTTCATAAAAAATAATGAACTACACCGTTATAAAATCGCATTAAGTTTACAGTAAGAAATCACCATATGGTACTATATGGTAATAAGACGATATTCCTTGGCCACTCTCAATCGAACGAATTATTAACACTTAGCGAAACTTTCATCGGTCTGGGGGACTGTTAAAATATTCAATTGACGTCGCCCTCGATTGAGGACATATAATTAGTGTGAAATTAGCTACACTTAAAAGTCAGGAATTTCGATAATTGAAGTTGCAATTTATTCTCCGGTCATTCTAAATGCTTTTTAAATAACTACATATACCACATCAATGCTTGTCTTTCTTTTATATTACCAATTTAAATTCACGCTTGAAACATTGAACAAAGAAAGGATTTCTGTCAGTCAAAATTTTAATTAAAAGGTAAAGAATTTTCTCCTTCTGTATAATATCTATAATCATTAGCATAACGATTTTCTCAATGACAACCCGGGACGTCAACATCGCGGGAATCGTGATACTTATAAAAAAATAACTGACGTATACAGACGACAATTTGCGCATTTCCATCTAAGGATCTAATTTGCCGTGCTTCATCAATTTCGAGATTCTTTGAACGATAAGCCGTTTAGGCGAGTATTTCACACGTGAAAGGGGAATTCGACGTTGACGAATTCTGGCTTATTTTTCCTCATTTTTCGTCGCCATCTCGTATATTTCGTCTTCTGAATAGAACAAGGAAGAAGTATCGGAGAAGTCTTTCGAGGCTTGGGGCAAGACTCAGAAATTTTTTGCGAAATCAATTTTGTTCTCATTCTCTTGAAGATTTCATTCTTTCTCCTCATCATGTGAAGGACTGTCGGCTTTTTATGAGGAAAAACTCCAGCTTCTGGAATGTTTTTCTCCTCTTCGTTTCCCAAGTTTCGATTCATGAGAAACGATACAATTTTTTTTAAATCCTTGAACGTCATTTCCCTTTTGAATCGAAGTTTAAACTTTAATCAACTTCCGTTGCAAAGCTTTGTCTAGTTCATATGTCTGGGAGAACTAGGACTTGTCCGCTTTATCGAAACCGTCGATCAGCGTCTGGATGATGAATTTGATCGTTAACTTGTATATGTTCTCTACATTTTCTGTGTACCGGTCGTCGAGGGTCATTTTTACTGCCTCCAGGAATGGCGATTCGATTTTCTGTAATAAAAAAGAAAAATATCTACATCAGTATTTTGATAAAGTAATTTGCTATGTGTTGATTCATTGAATCATTTTTGTGGGGAAAAATTGTGTTAGAATATTGAAAAAAAGGTTTTGCACCTAATATGTTATTGAATATGGTATTTTCAATATATGCAATATATTTTTTGTCAATTTAAATACTTTTTTTATACAAATATTTGTAAAATATTGAAAAGGTTTTTAATATGTAAATTAGATCGACCGACCAATTAAATTGTCCACATTTGGAACGTATAGTCAATTTTATGCTTTTTTAAATTATTTTGATTCCTTCTAATATGAAAGCGTAGAAAATTGGACTTCTGTTAATATTTTAAAGTTATAATAGATATAAAAATAGATATCACTTCTATCAGTACGGCCAATTTTACATTTTCAAGAGTATATGGAAAAAGTCGGGTTAATTTAGGGACAAAATTGCATAAGCTATGTTGATGCTGAGCGGGTAAATGTCTCATTTGCTGGGGTGCTGCTTCTAATTCCCTCTCCTGCTTCAACTTTTACTCCTGTTTACTATTGCACGTTGTGAATCGTAAAACGCAAATGGAAAATCCTACCACTTCCATCCAATCTTCAAGATTGAACTTATTACTACATCAAAGTCAAATGAAAACGCCTATATAGCAAAGTTTTTTACCGCAAAGCAGATCACAGCTTTAATTCTTTTTTTTTTTTTTTACTTGGACAAAAATTTTACTCAATCACGAAATAAATTTAAGTTTCGCTATTTAAAACTTTATTAAAATATATGATTACTTAAATTTGAAATCTTTAAGAATAACGAATAAAAGCAATATAATTAATAATATATGAAATTTATTCTAAGGAATCTATCCATATATATTTAATAATCATGGGAGTAAAGTATGAAAGTAGATCTAATACAATTTTGGTCAGACATGGTACTCATGAGTGACACTACTCCCTATATATATGATACCTATCGTAAACTTATATGATCCTCAAAAGGATCATAAAATTCTGATAAAATAGAACTAACATATTCAAAACCGTCGTTTGCGGGATAAGAAGTATTTTCATTTTATAAAAGATAAAGAAACTTTATTTCATGCCTTTTTAGTAAGGAGTTTTTTTTAGATAAAGAATTTGAAGAATGTATTAATTTCAAGATTCATTTTGAAAATAATTAAAATAAAGAGGTCAGTTTATCTTTTAGAAGTTATGTGTGCAAGATTTTCTTTATTTTCAAGGGACAAAGAAATCGCCAAGAAAAATGAAAAAGGGGAGGGAGATTGGATAGGTGCTGGAAAATCGTGCCAGGAAGAAAACCAAAGATTCTTTGTGTCCCTTTTCTACTTGTTACTTGGAGAAAACTGCAAAAAAGGAAGTTTGGCCTCTAATTAAGTGAATAAACGCAGGTTACAATAAAATATCTTACCCAAAAGTATTGCCTATTAAAATCAGGAATTCTTCTATGCGATGCGCCCACTTGATGTAGATAAGATAGAAAAGCGTCCATATCATCCAAACCTTTGATACCCTCGTCTAACGTTGTCATCACTTTTAAAGCGTGTTCTGCAAGTTCTTGACTTGTTGATTGTTCATCTTTCGTCTTCAGATGTTTAAAATTTGTAAACATATTCAGTAGTTCCGCGTTACTTTCAAATAATCTGAAACACAAGTAGAAACAGTCACTTATAGTCAGACACATTACATCAAGCTTCAAATTATTACTTTACGCAATTATTTATTGTATTAGTATAAATTACATTTCAATTCAATTAAGTAAACAATGAAATTAAATGCCAATGAAATTAAATTCGACGTTTATTAGCCATCACATATACCTCATGTTTTTGCAATATTACAGATTTTTTAAACTCAATCTAAGAGACAATGTTTTATTTTAAAATATAGCATCGTTACGTTGTCGAGTGCACGCGAAGTGTAAAAGAGGCATTTCATGGACTATGAGTTCATTGGAGCGTTGCGTTGTCAAGCGTATATGGGGGTGGGAAAAAATCAGAGCGCGAAATATTGTGCACGAGAATGACTCGGTGGCCCACGTGGAATTCCAAAGGTTTTTCACAGTAGACGAAGGCGGGGGGGGGGGGGGGGGGGGGATATATACTTCCTGGGAGCTGATGCAGTGAAAAAGAAGTAAATTTATGATGTTAGGCGAGTCATCAAATTTTTTATTGCAGGTCAAGGTGCAAGGGTCGTTACAAGAATGTCTGTGTGGAAATAAAATCGAAGGGAGGGACAAGAAGCTATTGTGATTAAAAAAAATACTTATTGAAAAGAGAGGGCCGAAATGGGAATGTAGCGTGAAATTAAATAAAAGTAATTTATGGAGTTAGGCAGGAAGTTATCTGAGATAATCCAAATCTGAATCTTGAAAATTTGTTATAAAGAATCGCTAGTTATTCTCTCTTATTACTCTTTAATTATTTTTTTACACAGAAAATAAAGGATAAGTCTCTTCACTACCAGGAAATTAGATTTTCCTGACAAAAGTGTAATGAATTTAGTATTTGTCCGTTATGAATGTAATCAGGTTTATGAAAAATGAAATATAAACTTAAACGATGATTGGGTTTAATATAAAAGAAGATCCGGTGAAGGTAATATTTCACTTTCACGTCATAGTTCTTGGTGCAAGCTCATTCAGTATGTGCAGGAGCTTTCGAATGCGTGTGACTTGAAGTCACGTGGTTGATAACTATATAGTGTGTATATAGGTACGAAAAGGGTCCTGCAAGTAATTTCCGGTCTTCCACTCCCAAGGGATGCTGGCTTATGTGTTAGGGTGTCGAGAAGAAGGTGGAAGCGAAAGAAAAGGAGAGAAATAATAGTAAAAAGAGAAAGAGTGAGAGAGAGTGTACAAGAGTCATATAGAAAAATATTTTCTTTTTCTATAAATCGATTTTCTACTTCTGTAATCCTCTTCAAGGAGAAGAATCTAATATAATGAAAACGTGAGATTTCTAAGATTCTTCCCAATGAGTGAATATCACAGATATGATGACATAATATATTTATTATTTTTATACAGCTTAGTTCAGAGAATAGAAAATTTTATTTTTCTTAATTCAGTGGCAGTTGTGGTAAAATAGTTTTATCGATAAGTTGACTATTCTTTGCATAGAAATGTAGTATACCTAACGAGTATAAAACTGAACGTAGCAAATGTAAATATTAGTAAAAGCAGACGCCTCTTCTAGAACATGGATAGATTTTTGTTTTTCAATTCCATGCACTCGTGTTATTTTCAAACATCAAACAAAATCGAAATTGTGGATTTAAGCTTTGCTTATTATTCTTTCTTCTGCAGTGTGTATGTGTTGATACTTTGGAATGTACTTCATAAAAAAATATGACTATTCGATATCTCTGCAATGATTCTGGATTCAATCCTCGCATTTTCATTGCAGAGAATAAAATATCTTAAATAAAAGACTCTCTGGAAAAGTTTTTTTCTCAACTATAAGAATCATTCAAATTTTATCAGACGTTCGGTTGAACGATCATTTAGAAAAAATTTTTCCTGGATAAATTTTCTCTTATAACTCCGCATATCGAAATAATGTTCTTCGATAGTACCTAACTTATTTTCAAATTTAGCGTCCCCTTGAGGATCGATATTACGCGATATTTGAAATGTTACTTATGGTATTTGAAAGGCCCTCTAGAGATTTATAGGAGGAGCGTCAATAAAAAAAAAAAAAAAATGACGTGGCAGCCGGCAGGCATCATACACGGAGATCGTTTTCGCTCTTACACGAATCCTCTATATCTAGTCTTGCTATATATACACTTGCACACTCAACTGAAATTGCATGAAACTCGATTTTCCTTCTCGTTTATAAATTCAATTCTATCTTTTCATTTTTAAAAAAATTATATTTTCCTCAATCTTTATGCCATAAGGTTGTAAAACCCATTTCGATCCGCTAAACTAGATTCCTTTTACATTTTCTTACCTCATTATAAATTCATTTTCACTGTAATGGTAAAACTTTCAGTAGAAAATATAAAAACTTAAAATTAAAATACTTTTTAAGTCTAGAAGTGAGTTTAAAATACTTTTCAGTATCTGGTTTTTACAGAATTAAAAAAATTGTAGACATTCTGAGAGGTTTGAAGTTTTTAAAAATTGATGGAAGGAGAGTCTACACTTTGAAAAGAAAAATCCCTGGCGGCTTTAACTTTTGAGAGTTTTTCAAGTCTAGTTAGAGGGAATATGTAAAAAAGAGGCATGGTGAGTTTCAGAGTTATATTTAGTTCAATTTAAAATTTATTCCTGTGTAACAAATATGTGTATAATGAATATAAAAATTAGAAAAATGTAAAAAACTGGAGTATCCAGATATAAGATGAATAATTTAAGGAATGAATTTTCAGTAATAGAAATGATGAATAATGATGATATTAAGTGAGAATTATTTTTATTGCTTTGAGCTGATGGGGTGAAAATAAAATACTTCTTGCAGTTTGCGTGTTTTGTTTGATCACCGGGAATCAAGTCGACTGAATTTCAAACACCCCTAAGGGGATTACACGATTTGACCATAGGAATTGACTTATATCTAAACCTAGTCATGAATCTCAACCCTAATGAAGCACTCGCCCTTCTTCGTTATCCTGAATTTAGTCGACACGCGATATCATATTTACGACGCAATTCAACCTCACGCATTCGAATACAATTCTATAATTTGTACCCCCCATTAATCCTAACTTCTTTCATTTCCTCACACAATTACACAATATCCACATCCATTATTGCGAGTGATAAATAAATCAATTTATCCCTCAAAAATATGAACCCAAAAATTTTAAAAAGAATCAAGTTATGGTAATGGAAAATGTCATAGAATAAAAAAATATAATTAATTACGAAATATGAAAAAAATTTCTCTGTATCTTAATTATACTCTTTCAGAGCAAAAAATAATATACTCGCTCTTTTCCAGGTTTCATCGGCTTTGCCCTGTGTAATCCGATTGTACAAATCGCGGGATTATCTCCAAGTTCTTTTTGCAAAACTGCAAACCTTTAACTTGTTTTGCTTGTTTTCACAGTTCTGGTACCATTTGTTTTACTCGGTACAATTTATACGTCTCATTCGTTATCCGAGTAACAACGACTGGAGAGAGATTAATCGATACTTCGCAAAAAACGAGCTCTATATTTATTTGATACTGAGAACTAAAGAAAGGGAGGTCCGACACTAGAATTACAAAAATGGGTCGTTCTATATCCTGACAAAGATTTATTTTTGGCACCTATGAGGTCTTGCCAGAGTATTTCAAGTCTCCTCATTTGCAGCAACTAAGAAACTAAAAGTCTCGTAAAATAGAGACTAAATAGAGTTCTATAAATTAAAGAAAATTATGAACATTTTTGCCTTATTGGATTTGTCATATTTTCGATTGACCAGTTTTTTTTTAGTTTTTTAATACACTTAGTTCTAAAATTAATTTAAATCGAACGTTAAAATATGAAAATATTAAACATCTGAATTGTATTTTCCATGTTTACAATTGATTTATACACGTAGCCTAGTTGGACAATAAATTTTATCTGACTTGGGTAAAACCGGGCATATGAATCAAGAAAGCGTCACATATATATGATAATAAGTTTATCCCTATCTGTCATCCGTGGTTAACTGGTTTCCACACCAGATTTTCTCTACGTACACACTTCGCCTCTCTGATTCGAATTCACGTGAATTCAGCTTCTCTTCTCTGTAAAATATTTTTTAAAACCAACGCAATAGTAATAAAAATTTACATCCTGAAAAGGTCAATTATTTTTACTCGTAGAGTATAGTTTTAAAGATGTTTTTCATTAAACTTTTAATTTCCAAAATTTATTCCCGCGTATCTAATCAGATACCTATATGTTATTCCGTAATAATTTACATTCCGAGTAAAAAGTTACATCTCGTTATTTCTACGGTACATTTTTCTAGAGAAGATTTTAAATGAGACGGATTTCTCTGACATGAACGTAATGGCGGTTTTATTTTGATTTCTTTCTTGTAATATGAGTTTATACAGACATTTTAAAAATGCTTTTTGAAGAAGCAAACGAAGGAAAAGATTTAAAAAGTGTCATTTATAACTTTCCAAAAAGAACAGAGCTGGAATAATGGAGGCTGAAGTTTTGTGTAAAGAAAATATATATCATTGAGTGAAAAACATGTCAACTCAAATACGGAACACAATATTTTCTTGATACAAGAAAATAATGCATTGTCAGTATTTGAAACATGCTTTTCACTCAATGTAAATTATTTTTCTGTGTGAGTAATGAAATGTTTCTATCTATCTTGAAAACCATAGAAATATTACCATTGAAATAGAAATTTTTCAATTTCGAAGGCGCAAATTTAAGATGAATTTCTTTTTTAATTACGAGATATTTAAAAATATTTCTCTTCCGCCATCGTTATGGAGAGAGAAGCAACTGGTACAACGTACAGTATTACGTACATATGACCGTTTATTGATTTCTGTAGCGGGTTCTGGACCAAAGGCCTGCACTCGACTCTCATACTCATATCACTTGCGGTCTGACCATGCTAATTAAGTTATCTTAAAGCAGCTCATGCAGTTAACATAGATGTTCGGCATATTGTTTCTTCCACCGCAATCTTCCTCCTTTTTTATTAATTATTTTTCAACAAAAATTAAATTCAAGATCTCAAATAACTAATTCGCATCTGAATTATTTGATCTTACTATCTCTCACATAAATAAAATTAATTAAAATGTTCCTTTATGATAAATAATTTATACCATGCAAATCTTTATTATTATGATGCTGTGTTTCTTTCTGAAAAAGGAAGACCGGATTACATTCTAGATAGGTATTGAATTATTTGAAAACTACCCCATCACTCCCGGAATTCTCATGTTACGTGGATATAACGTGAGTATGGAATTGATTGTTCTCCATTCAGTTGTAAAGAGAGGAGTTAGGAATGAGAAAGGAGAATGCAATTGAGAAATAAAAAGGGAAGAAATATGTATTTTAAACTGTGATGAAGTGAATTCCAATTTGAAATTGTGGAGATTGAGTTTCAATTGAAAATTCAATTACTATACGTTATTTACAAATTTATTGACTCTAAAATGGAATTTTAGAGTGTTTATACTAACTTACCATTAAGTATATATGTATAGGCATAAAAAATTTTACAGATGCTGCAATAAATGCTTGGAAACTACTGAATTTGTTTTATATGTCTTCGTTTTTACAGAATCATAAATTTAGAATGTTTTTCATTTGTGTGAGTAGAGCTTCGTTCACGTCGAAGAAAAGCTGTTTTATCTACATCAGCAAGTCTTGTTCCTTATTATGAACTTTCCGTGTGCCAGAGAAAACTCGACTAATAGTAGAAACGCTTATCAGAATATTGATTAAACTTAATAGATTCTTCAATAAACAAGGTAAATTAAAGTAAATTGAAACAGATAAGTTGAGGGTGGTATTCGAACTCGAAGGTATTTTAAATTACCTTTTAAAACAGAGGCTGAATATTTTTCTTATAGGGAGAGAATTCCGAGAGGAAAATCCTGGAGGAACAGTTACAGTACATAATGAGCTATATTTTTTCATTACAGGTAACTTCCGACTTAAACGAGAAGGTCTATTATAGCTATCTAACTGAGAAAATTTTCAAGATTAGCTTCGTTGTGAATATTAAAGTAAATGAGATGACTTTCTAAAATGATTGTGGAAGTGTATTATAAATAATTGTTATAGTTCATCTCTCCCCTATAAAAACTCTTTATAGTTGTTTCGGAAACAGAGCATTTAATAATATATATATATATATATATATATATCCATTTGTATTAATAAAATATATAGTTTTAAAACTAGAATTAGTAACTCATCATGGTTGGTCCTCATTACGATTAAGAGTAGCATATTTGATGTTTGGATTTGTACAACCTGTTGCCTCGAACAATGAGCCTGCTGTTTGATAAAGGGTGTTAAATTTAATCCAATTTTTCTCGAAAATGTTTATTATTCTACTTAATTGCGTAATATATTTATTTTAAATATATTAAATTGAATCCTACTTATGTAATGAGAATAATGATTGATAGAGTGGATTATGAAATTTCTTTCTATAGGAAATTAATTTAAAAGTGAATTAATTAGACATTCTTTTTTGAAGTGGATCTGTATCGAAAAATTAAGCTTAAGCGAAGCTTCTCGTTACGCTGGTCAAGAGCATCAAATGAAGAGGGACCTTTTGAACTCTGAAGAACATATATATATATATATATATATATATATA
>UCOH01002125.1:0-12866 GCA_900474275.1 Synergus japonicus
CTATCTTTCTCTATCAATAGGTTCGTGACTGTTGAGAGAGAAAGCATGAGCTCATGGGTCGAAGAGTGGGGGCCGAAAAATTTCATGATCTGGAGACACTGGCTTATAAACACATAATTAAGGGCATGCTCTATACTCTAATATGAAATTTTTTTCCGTTGTTCCCCTTAGCTAAACGCAATGATATATTGTTTTCAAATTTTAGAATCCTTTTTCCTTTTCTAAAAAAGACATACACTTCAGACAACTTCACATTGCGTTCCTTATTACAAAAACAGATCACTACGCCTTTCATAATTAATAATATTGGAAATAAGCGTTTGCGCATAAAGTGGACAGTAAGATAACGATATGAAGTTGACTGTAATGCATCTTCTTTTCTTTTTAGATTAGAGGTAGATTTAGAGAGGAGAAGATAGCATAATATTTGTCAAATAAAATTTGTTATTAAAACTCAATTTCAATTCAATGTTTTTACTACAGAACTTCATCATGGACCAGCTTGGAGAGGGCCAGACCGTTATGGTTGGAGGTGCCGGTGGCACAGTTCAAGTCGTACAAATGGGCCAAGGAGGTCAGACAATGATGCTCCCACAAACTATTCAAGTAGCAGCTCCGAATGGGCAAATTCAAGTCGTTCCCGTATCAAGTTTGGCAGGGACAGGACAACAAATTGTTATACAGCAACCACAAACCCCACAAATTATTCAAACTCCAGATGGACAAACTTATATTTATCAGCCTGTTCAGCTAGAAGGACAAGTTCAACAGGCACAACAGCCAACTGGTAAATATTTTCAACGTTTATTTTACCTTCTTAAATCTTTTTGAAATTCTTTAAAGCCATGTAAGACTAATCCGATCCCTATCTTTACCTACATTCTTGTCTCTGCAACCTTACTTTTACATTTATTGTTGTTTGTGTTTGAATCATCATCCCCTGTGGTATTATTTTTTAACAGTATATTATATTGTGGACTGAATTTTTTAGTAATAAATATCAACGGGAATCTGATGCAAATTGGAGGCTCTACAGCGCAGGCGACAACTTCAGCAGCTACATCGAATCCAGTGCAACCGATGGCAAGTCCAACAGCAACGACACAGGCAGGAAATATAGTCATGGTGATTACTGTCAGAAAAGTCTCTTGAACACGCATAGTCTGTGTATATATTATACTGACTTGTAGTGGTCATAGAGCAACAGCGATTAGCCTTTGCATGCTAGGCTTCGCAAATTTTCTTATTGCTTGAGTTTATGAATAACTTGAGCAGTACGTTTTCTTATTAATAAGCATAATCTATAATTCTGCACAGTGATGTACATCCTTATAAACCATTTTAGAAAGTATTATGATCGTGGTATTAATACATATATTTTAATTTTAAAGATGGTACCTGGAAGTAGCGGGCAGCCTCAATTTCAAAGAGTAGCTTTACCTAACGCAGAATTTCTTGAAGAGGAACCACTTTATGTTAATGCCAAACAGTATCGACGTATTTTAAAACGCAGACAAGCACGAGCAAAACTAGAAGCTGAGGGAAAGATACCTAAGGAACGCCCTGTAAGTTAATTATATATTTATATATTATGTTTAATTAATTTTTGTAAAATTGATTTCAATGTTTTGTGTTTTATGCTTTTCTTAGAAATATAGATATGAATCCAGACATCGGCACGCCAGGAACAGAAGGCGTGACCGAAGAGGTCGCTTCCTGGTGAAGAAATGAAAATAAGTTTTGAACACGATGAGTAACCGCATATTACGTTTTGAAAACCCCAAAAGAGTCAAAATAAGTAAAGTAGCTTTGTCAATAATAAAATAACAGTGTCCAAAGTAGACTAACATTTTTTTCGTATTTCATTGTATAAAGAAAACATTAACAATTCATTTGTATTTGTATTTGTACGTCATGCATTGACTATATTATTATTTGCTTTGAAAATAAATTATTTTATAATAAGCCATTGTCTAAAGAATATCATATCATATCATATTTATTTTTTGTTACTTAATTGATTTCTTAAAACTCTTAAACACTTCTTCGGTGTCAACGAAGAGATCGCTCACCGCAGTTGATAATCTGATGACGGAAGAAATTTCACACGAGTTTCCATTATTAAAAAAAATTAATGTAAAAACGATGGTCGCGTGAAATTGTTGTATAATCAAGATGTGCTGTGAAAAATACATACTTTTAAAATCTCGGGCAATGCTGGGTGAATTTCTGAATTTCTAGTGGTACACATCTTATTTTCTACAAAACATATTCGCCTTCAGTGTACTTGATAAAAAACGCTCGTTATCTTCCCTGGACATATATATTAATTTCTATACTAATTCCTCTTGATCTTCATTTTGTTTCAGAGTGCAACGTCGCAGTCCTTCTCAAACATAATCTTCGATGAAGACATAATAACAGCGTATTTTGGAGTAAAATGAATATGAGATGTGAGTGAGAATTAAAAAGAATATCTATGAAATGCTGATTCTTGTTCGTTAGAAATATTTTTTTTTAAACACCCACGTTTTCAAGTGACTCGGAAAATGTAATTTTCGATATGAATCATTGAAAACTGTATGTGTAATTTTTTTAGAAAGTGCTTCTCTTCTGTATTTTTCTATCAATAATAATCATTAATAATTACTTCCATTTTAAATTAAGTTGTTATATATAAACTTCTTCTATGATCGGTCATCTTTTTTATTATTTAAGGGCATGTGGTAATTACCATAAGAGCAAATTTAGTTTCCGCAACTTTCGTTCACAATAATAAATATTTTTCTTAAAAACTAGGTCATTTACCTCCGTTTCTTACATACGGAGGTAAATGGCCTAGTTTTAGCAAACAATATTTATTATTCAGAGCGTAAAGTTGCGGAAACAAAAATGCTCTTACGGTAAAGTATCACATACCCTTAATAGATTGATTCAATTGTAATTAGCGATCGCTACATAATCTACTATCTACTTGGTTTACATTCTATTTTCTAGAATTTGGCAAACAAATTCCGTTCTCTTGATTTGAAATCAGTAGTTTCAATTTAATATAAAATTTTATACTTCCAAATTTAAATTACATACTCTCTACAAACTATTGCCAAATGATTGATTCTGTAAGTACAACTTGAATTCAAGCACGAGCACTTTGGTATAATTTTGCTTGAATTGTTACTTTTGTGAGCTTTCCTTTATTTTCAATCATGTCATAAAATGTACTCATTACTGCATTAATTGCAGCAGAAAATTGGTGTACATTGTATAAAGCTGAGAGTCTGAAAGCGAAGTATGAATGTTTTGTATGAAATTGAATATCAGTAAAGAAACGAAGATTAATATTAATTAATATCTTTAATTACAAATTTGAGATAAAATATAAACATCGTGCCTCGATGTAAAAAATCTTTATCCTCGTGTATTTAAAGTGAAGACTGTGTATTAATCATCGAAAATACTGTTTGTGAACGTGAAATCAAATACAAGGAAAATGGATTTAAATTATTTAACAGTGAATTAAAAGTAATATAGCCGAATTTTTCTTGATTTTGACGAGGTAATCAAATTTTAAGTTTAATTGAAATTTTTTTCATGTATTTGATGCAGTATCCTTGTACATAGATACTGCCGTACAATCTAAAAAGATACATAAGTGACACTGTGGTTTAGGGTTATTCTTTTAAACCTAGCAATGGAAAAGTCGACCTAAGTGACAATATCACTTATGTATCTTTTTACGGTGGACGGCAGGATAATTATAAAGAAAAAGTTCAAATATATATTTAATCATTGTAGAAGCTTGTTTGAATACATAGTGGATAAATGAAATGTAAATTAATTTTTAGACACTAAAGTTAAGATACTTTTTTGAATTGAAGTTTAGACGCATGTGTATAATTAGCAGAGATATATAAAATGAATTCGAATTGACTTGAGGGCGAATTCTTTTGCACATCTCTGAAATTAATCAGTGACTGTGCTACGAAAGATTGTTTTTTGTACGCCTTCAATTCACGATCTATTAGATATTGACAATTGTTTGAAAAAATAAATTTCAATTTCAATTATAAAGAGTTTCTTTTTTCTCCTAATTTTTAGGAAAGAAGAAATAAAATATTATAAATTACAACATTTAAAAATAAAGTAAACGTGCGCGCGAAGCGCGCGTTCGTAATCGTCTCAATAAATTTAGAAGTAACGATGCAGAAAAAAAATGTCAGTCTTTAAAAGTGAAACAAAAAAAATTTCAAGATAATTTTTTTACAAATGTAAATGGTTAGGATCAGTTAAACTATAATTTTAGAAATGTTCAATTCAATATCTTAATAAATGTAGAAATGGCATTGCAGAAAACAAATTCACGTTTTAAAATACGTTCGAGATAAAGTAATCTTTAAGGTGCAATAAGCCCGAAGAAGATTCTGATTCCACTTCAGGATCCTTAATTTGAAGCAGTTTTAATAATTGTAAAGGGTGTAAAGGTTCTCCAAACATTTTCTCCTTAATTATACGATCTCCTGTTGCTCCTATAGCTGCTTGGTATTCAGAGTTTCCAGTTCTGAAAAATATAGAAATACAATTTTTTATTCGACATTTATGTTTATATTTATCACAGTATTTTGACCTTGAAAACGTTGAGTCAGATTTAGAACTCGAGTTTTGAGGTTTTTTAGTTTTATTTTTAGCAAATGGATTAATTTTTTTAGTGTTAATAATTTTGTTATGTATTAATCTCTATCTCTATAAAGAAAGAAATATCTAATGAAATAATGAAAAAAAAAAAAATTATTAGGTCGGTAAAATAAAAATTAATTTTTCAAAAAACAAGAGTTGAGAGATCTCCGCTTTTATGTTGTTTATCATTTCTCAAGATTTCAACAAAAAAATATTTCTTATTGTAAGTACAGAACTGTGGAAACCTAAAAATGAATAAAATTTTCTTATTGTAAAAGTATCACATTCTCTTTTAACCCCTTTTGAACTTTTTGACTTACCTTACTTTAAGAATTTTCCTTTCACGGAAGTCGGGACCTAGATTGTCGAGTGGTTTTTTATATGCAGTTGTTTTTAATAACTCACGAGGAGCTAATAAAGAAGGATTTCTAAAAGATCTTCTTTGTGTTGTAACTGGTACTACCCAATCATTTGGTAAAGATACAGGTTTTCTGTCACGATGACATTTTTTCGCTGTCAGCGAGAAGTAATCATCTGTTAGAATCAAATTTGTAAATCAGTATAAAATATAAGGACGTTAGATATAATTTTTAAGTTTTTAATATTATGAAATTTTAATTAAAGGAGAGATACCCAAGTCTTTAGAATAAGCCACTTGATATACAGTTTTAAAATTTTTCTTCTGCTCTTGTTCAAGTAAATCTTCATCTGGAGTAGCAGCTAGTAAACCTTTTTTCAAATGTGGATATTTAGTTTTCAGCTGTTAACAGACAAGTAAATTAATATATTAAAAAGTGTGCCTAGATTAGATTTTTGATTAATTTATTGAACTTGTTGGTTACGAATTAGAAAAGATTAAAAGTCTTCCTGAATGATTAAAGTTTCTCATAAATATTGCGTACCCTACGTAAATAATCTTGCCAATTTTCGGACTGTTCATCCTCTGGTAATTTCTCATTTTTTCTTAAAGAATTTAGATATTCTTTAAAAGGGGCATTACAAGCATTCAATGGAGGTGTAAAATTCAAATGAGGTTTGGCTCTAGGTTGTTTATTATTTCTATTTCGTCGGTAGTCCTTCTTGTATATAGTTATAAAATCTCGTGTTTCGTCTTCGATTTCCAAAATCATGATAAAATTTTTGTAAAGCAAGCAATTTTTTCAAGAGAATTATGTAACAGCTTTAATTATTAATGAAGGTTACATTTTTCTGAGTTTCCATAACTGCAATAAACAACTGAATGATGGAATGTGAACATGAATTTTAAAAATTGTAGCTTAAACAAAGAAATTCATTTATGTGTACTAAAACATTTTTTTATTCATTATTTTTTAAGCATATACATGTTACTTGAAAATTTTAATTTTTGGAAAAATTGTTCTCTATTCAAATTATAGTCTTATTTCAGATTTTCTCGCCCTTCTTCATTTGCACAGCTTCTCTTCTCCTCATTGCATCAACTTTTCTTCTATTTTTTATTAAGATTTTTCCTCCTGCGCGGCTGTGAGTATCTTGATAAGTGGAAAATTCGGTATAAAGTAATTTTGGTCTTACGTAACCGATTACTGCGAAATAAAGTATAATGAATAAAAATTGTGAAACAATGTAGAGGTTTAAAAAAAATTGTCCTGTATGTTATAAAAATTAATTAAGTACTTCTTTTTGCAGTAGTGGGAGGACTTAGCACTTTTTCCGTATGGGGAGTGAAATAAAATTGACGAATATTCTCTAAAATGTTATTATAAACATCTTTTTCTGTCATAGCTTTGGATTCCATAATGTCTTTCGTTGTATCTTGGGATGTTTTCAGACATTTATAATCGTTCCATGAAAGAAAAAAAAACTACATTATACATTATACTTATACCCCCTTTTTTGGGAAACAGTTTGCGATGTAAAGTCTGATACATTTATGTATGTATTTTTATTTTATCGACAAACTTACAAGGATCTTTGTAGCTGGTTTGATAAACCGTGCGTAGCCTTTCTAAGGCAAGATTTTTAATAAACTCCTCAGCATTGTCATGGCTTGGGTCTAATTTTGAAGTTGATTTAAAGTCACCAACACATTCTATAATTTGGTTTCCTAAGCAGTCAGGTGGAGTGTATCTAATGACAAAGAGGATTTAAATAATTTTAAAAAATATTTTTTTATTTGCTTCGTATTTCAATAGAAATAAAATTGCTTCTTACAAAGGAGCTCGTTTCTGCTTTCTAGCAATATACTCGTACCCATATTCTGATGGAAAACCTCCATAATATTTTGACATTATATTAAGTTAGTGCATTATATATTTATTATATTAAGTTTAGTGCATTTAATTAATTATTAATTTTAAAACAGCTTAACAGTCACTGTCACTTTTTTCCAATTCAATTTTTTTTGTACATCTAATTGCATCTATTTTCAGAGCAATACATACATTCTGTTCGATGTGTTTCTTTTGTTTACTCACTATTTAAAAAAAATTTTTTTTAATTAGTCTTTTATCACTAAAGTGATAACTAGTTCTGCGTTGTCTATGAATTATATTTTCAATAAAAATTAAACATAGATTTTGATTGTGGAGACTTTTTTATTTTTGTACAATCTTTTCTGAATTGGGAGTTCACAGAAGTAGACTTTATTTTAAAAAATGATATACGATTTCTGTTAGATTTTCCAATCCCCGAATCTTCGTCTCGAGGATGGAAGGGGTTCTAAATATTGTTGACGATTTTTCATGTTGCTCAAGCCAAGCTTGCTGAAAGTGTCCATATATTCAGAACGTTCAGTAAAAGGATCAGACCACATGCTAAAAGATTCTGGAACTAATAAAAATACCCGAAATAAATAATTAATTAAATTTTATTAAATTTAGGAAGCTGTATTAAAATTTCGATTTTAATACAAATTATAATTATTTATAAATTATAATAGTACCCAAAGTCGGATTTTAAATAGTTTTAAATATTACTGCACTAGTATTAGTTACATTTTTTCAAAAATTTGGATTGCTATGTGCATGCAGGACTCCACCTGCCAGACTTTGAAACTTTTCAAATCTTGAAAGCCTATTTTTTAAAGTTATACTTGAAATAGACGCTATCTAGTAAGCCCCAAATTGTAAATAGGGCAACCCTACTAGGGCCATCATAGCTCTGGTCTTGAACTTTAAGAAAATATTTTCTCTAATAATAGCACCCGAATAACATTCTACTTACAGTGGGGTCAATTTGGGGCAATTTATATTCGAGAAAGTTATTAATAGTGTGTTTGTACTTACTTGCTAGAAAATTAATTGACTTTGCGGGTTGGATATTTGGCCTCTCCGATGAGGTGTATCTAAATCTTGTTGGATCTCTGTAGCCATCAGTAAGACATGTCACTGTTGGTGATTCAACAGCAGTGATCAAACTTCTGTAGTGACTCAGAGGTGCGCCTGATAATATTAAATACAGACGATATAAATATATTTATTTAATTAAAAATACGATAAAGATATTAAAATAGAGGGGACAGGGGTGAAGTAAAATATTAGTATTCAGTATAATATATTATTAAATACATAGGTCTAAGAGTTATAAATTCTGACCCCTTTTTTCATAGTCTGTTTGATAGATGCTTTTTATATTCTCTTCCTGAGAATGACACTTATTTTCCAATATATTATCCACTAGATTTATTATCTCTCGATTAGTAGATATCAGTTCCTCGTGTAAATGTTTTTCCTTATTAGAGAGTTGCTTGTATCTTAAATGTTTAATTTAATTGTATTCTAAAGTTTTTTTTTTTAAGTTATAATGTGGCATTTTTTTACCTGTCCATGTCATTCTGGAAAGCATGAATTTCACATTCACAGTCATCTGCATTTGGTCTTTTCAGATATAATCGAGTTCCGGTATTCATAGGCGGTTGTGATGGTTTTGATAATAAAGGTTTTGGATAAGGCCATTGAAAATCTTGATGAGATAAGCTGATATAAGTGTCCAGAAGATTGGCCATTTTTTACCAGTAATTTTGAAGTAGTAGACAGTATCTAAAAAATCTATATAATAAAGTTTTGGTGAAAGGAATGTAAACCTTTTTTCTTTTCTCGTTTAAATAAATTTACTTGACAGTAAAGTTTGGATCAAATTGAATAATTAGAATTTGTCAAATTAAGAAAATTGGAAAGTTTTACTATATACCTCACATTAATTCATCTCTTAATAGTTTTGCGCCATTCACATCACTTAGGAGCACAAAAATTTAGATTTATTTATTTCTTCAAAAATTTGTATGTACTAATAATTTAGCTGTCAGAAAGAGATTCCAAACGCTGAATTGGCAAGTCGATTTCTGTTGTTGCATTCAAAATTGGTTGTTGTATTGAAGATGGTAACTTCATAGAGAATGATATTGGAGAAACTGATGAAAATATTCGATTTAAAATGCAGTAAATTGCATTTCTAACCATGCAAGTTAAAAATAAAATTAATTTGTAAAATCCATAATGTAATAATGCACTTAGAAATGCCAAACCAAAATGTAAAAATGCTGAATTTAATGCCATGACTTGAATTTATTCTTATTCTTCGAGCTTATTAGAAATTATTTTTTTTACATGTTACTGAAAATTTCTTGCATTATTTACATACATTTACATAAATCTTGATGATGATTCACGGTTAATTTATTTTCTGAAACAAAACCAAAACACTACTACCGATTTTTTTATCGACTTTTATACTTTCTTTTTTTTTCAATTTTTCTTATCTGGTAATTTATCTCCGTCTGTATACGAAATAAGTCTGCCGAATTTTATTAGTTATTTACATATATATATGTTCTTATTTTGAAAAATTATGCCGAATAATAATAATAATGCTATGAAAAATATCCATAATAAAGCAGATAATAATTTTATTAAGTATTTTAAGCCATTAAAATGTACACCATTGTAAAAGCTTTCTCCTTTCTGAGGACATGTTTCCAAAATGGTGAATTTTTTCGTCCATTATAGTTTGTCCTGTTTCTCCAATGGCACCTTGGTATTCACTTTTCCAAGCAGAAGAAAGAGAAGAGCCAGATATCTCATCTTCTTCAATGTTTTTCGACCCTTTGCCTTTCTTTTTCTTTTGTGGGTGATTTTGACCGAACTCACTTTCTATTGTATTCTTACCATCAGACGAACCTCTGCCAGGCCTGGGAATTCTTATTTGCGACAAATTTGCAAGAGCAGCGCGTATGTGAGGACGGCAATCTAGTTCAGGTCGAATATCTTTTTGTGGACAAGCTAATAGAGGTCTCGAAGATTCTGGTTCTTCAACATCCAACCAAGAATGGTCACCTGATAAGGGTTTAGAAATTACCTAGTCAAATTGAGTCCCCTTTTACATTAATTCCCGCTTTCTCAATCTGATTTAAACTTAATTAATTAGCAATTTTTTTTCTCTTATTTTTGTCATATTATATAGCTTTGACAAGACTAAGTGCGCTTCAGTTTACACTCGTGATTGTATAATTTTAAAGCGTTTTAATAAAAGTTAGTTAATTATAATTGCAATCGTAAAATTATTTTTTAATTACTTATTAGATTATTACATATTATAGTAACCAACGAAAGTCTAACTAATTTCTTTAGTACAATAGTAGGTATGATTTAACTAATTCAGATGGTGAAAGCGAGTTATGTATACATATAAATTAAATATTGAATTATCTATTGCGAATCACATTTACATGAGTTCATTTTACCTGTTTTAGAGAATTCTGCTTGGTATGTTGTTCTTAGGCGATCAATATTGACCCTTCGAATATTATTAAAAGGAGGGTTACCTTGCAGAACATTGTAGAGGTAGGGATATTTTTCATGAAGCTATTAACCAAAATTGCATGAAAATAATCAACGCATAGAATTTCCGAAATTTATTTGGACAGAAGCAGAATTTTACTCGACTTTGCCGAGGTTTTTAAGAGATTTTAAGTGATATTCAGAAATTTTAGAGAGACTTAATTGGAATGTTTAGGCTCATGTACGTGTATCCAAATTACCCCCACATAGGCAAGTGTTAAAGGATTTCAATAGTTTTTTCAATATATCTTATGTAACTTTAAATAATTTGAAGGAATTTTATCACTTCAAAGTATTTCAAGCAAATTTTTACTACCTTTTTGAGATAAGTATTAGGCTGATCGAATGACGTCGATTCTGATTCTGGTAAAGGTCCAACATTTACAGGGTAGAGCTTAGGATCCAAAAGTGGACCCATGGGCCCCAATCTACTCCATTCGTAAGAACCACCTTCTTCTGGTCCTGAGTATTCCTTAGGTAGAATACAACCACCAGGCTCGGTTCCACACATACAAGAGCCTCCTTGCAATAATAATCGAGGCTTTGACACTTCGGTTGCATAAGTTGGTCCAGATCTGAGTGGGTATGTTTTAATATATGGCCAAAGATAGTCCTTACGATAACTTGAGATATATTGATCCATTTTGAAATTTTAGAAGAACTATTGAAATTAAAGTTGTCCAAACTTTTTATGTCATTGTGGTTTATTTAAGAGACTTGTGAATTTTGAACACGTTACATGAACATCATAGTCAATATATTTGATTCTTTTTTTGTAGCATTTCTAAAATCTTTTGCTAGTCGAAATACAAGTGAATACAAGGAATTTATATGATTATTATTTTTATTTATTATTATTTAATTTTTTTCAGATTGTATACCAAATACCTACTACCAAAAAAAATATTTTTTTTTATCTCTAACCCACTTTTGTTCGAAATCACCATGGAAACCACATCGAAATATTTCTATTCATTTGTTTTGACATTATTTTACATTAGCAACAATACATATTCATACGCGCTATAATAGCGCGCGAGAAAAGTTTAAATATAAGGTACAATTTTAATTTAAAAACTTATATTTTCTATACAAGGAGGTAAAAAAAATTGTTATATTTTGAAAAATGATGCGGAATTCATATAACTTCAACATATTCAAGGACGGGTATTAAAAAGTCTTGAATTTTATTTCTTGGATATAAAAGGGACGACGTGAGCAAGATTTCATGAGATTTTAAGGACTTTAAAATGAATCCTTTATTAAGGGATTTTATGAAATTTATTTAGATTTTAGAGGATATTAAGGGATTTAGCATTTAGAGAGTAAGTTTATAAAGAAAATTAATGTTGATTTAGTCAACTATGTGCTGTAGCATATCGTGCAGTGAAACACCTCTGTTGATAATGCGTTTTCTTGTGCAGTGCGGAAAGAATCGTCGCTTCTTCGGAAGCTAACTTTACTGATTGGTGCGCTAAAGATATCGCTGCGTCTACAAAACTAAGAATAACGTCGCGACGTCATAGAACGCCAAGCAGAAGAAAAGGAGAATTTAATAGTGTGGGCGGAGAAGAGAAACTAGACGATCAGAAACTAAAATGATGGACACATTTTCAAGATAATATATCTATTTTATTTCCTCCTCATTAGACCTTTAATTAATATTGAAGTGGAAAGAACTACCTATTTCATTTCTTTCTCATTAGGTATACAGAAAAAACTAGTGTTTCAATCTTGTTACAATTCATTTTTTATGTGTTCATTTTGAACTTAATTAAACTAGCTGTGAATTCAATCTCGGGTGTTCCATTTAACTCTATTTATATTTTTTTGTGCTCATTTTTGAGCACATTACTTCCTCATTATGATAATGTTGCAAATAAATTTGCTTCCTCATAGAGGAAGCATTAACGATTTTCAAAATTAAAAATAATCATAATTTTTTTAAAATTCTATAAAATTCATTAATCATACAAGTCAATCGATTCGTTTCTTTCTTTCCGTTACATAAGCTTTGAATTTTCATTATTTGAGAAGTTATAGTCGAAAAATCAATTTTACAAAAATTCAAAATCTACATAAAAATTTTAAAATTCAATATTTTGAAAAATCCTTTGGCACGTTTTGAGATTTTAGTGGTTCCAATATACCCTACAAATTTCATCAATTTATCTACAACTGTCTTTAAGTTAATAGGGCGACAAAAAATAAAGACATCCATACACACACATACACACACATACATACATACATACATACATCCGGATAATTGATTAGAATGTTGTATTCGACATTTATCACGTGAGGAAAGTTTAATTAAACGATTTTAAAAATATTAGAAAATGTATCGAAAACAAAGCTTCCCCTATGCGGAAG
>UCOH01002164.1:4518-40407 GCA_900474275.1 Synergus japonicus
GTTGATTCAAACGTAGAGAGCAGATTTGAAAAAACAATGCATGTTAAAGAATTTTAGGATTTTTAAAGAATTTCGTCCAATTTTAACGTATTTCAGGATTTTTCGCAAAATTTTGAGGGAATTCATGAAATTTGAAGACATTGTTTCAAAGCTAAGGAATTTTAAATGTTTAGAATTTTCACGAATTTTAATTTAATAGAGATTAATGATTGTGAAGGTTTTTATGAATTTTTAAGGGATTTCAAGAGCTTTCTGGGAATTTTACAGGATGTTGACAATTTTCAAGTATATATAATATATAATTTAAAGAATTTCAAGCATTAGAAATCTCTTAAAACCTCGGGCAATCCCGATTAAATTTCTGTTGTCAATAATATTATTAACACGCATCAATGTGAGAATGTTTTTTTTTTGTCAATAGTAATTTTATAATTCTATTAGAGGTAAAATTATATTTGATAATATGTGGAATTATTTTGTCCGGTTGGGCATATGAAATGGTTTAACGGTTCCCATTCGATAAACTGAGTTAAGCAGTTTTTGCTCGGTTCTACTCGGATTTTTAAGAATTTTATGGAATCTGACGTTATTGTCAATAATTTTAATTAATTTTAAAGGATTTAAAGGTTTTTAAAAATTGTCAGGGAATTTCATTGAGGGATTTTACAAGATTTTTGTGATTCATAAAAGATTTTGTGAAATTTCATGAGATTTCTAATAATTTTAAGGAATATTCCTGAAATATTTCAGGAAATTTATCTGATTTTTAAAAGATTGTGTGGCATTTTTAAAGATTTCATGGAATTTGATGATATTTCTAATATTTTAAATGAATTTTAAAGAATATAAAATGAATTTTAAGGGATTTAAATTTTGTCGTGGAATTTCGAAATTTTTTAAGATTTCTAATAATTTTAAGGGATTTCAAGAGATTTTTCTAATTTTTAAAAGATTTTGTAACATTTTGAAGGACTTTTAACATGGTTTTGAAGAGATTAATGATTGAAAAAATTTTTGCGAATTTTGAATGATTTTAAAGATGATTCTAGGGATTTTAAAAAGCTTCAACGAATTTTAAGGAATTTCGAAGGTTTTCCTGAAATTTTAAAGGACACCACTTTTTTAAAGATATAGGACTTTTTTAAGATAGGATCACTGTTAAAAATATTCTGAAAGTTCAAGTATTTTTCATTTACTGTGATTGAAAATTCAATTAAAGTAATTAAAGTTCTTCTAACAGTGTATTATTAAGTAAAATGTTAATTTTATTGTTTTAGTATAGTATGTCGCAATATTTTAACTAAATGATAAATATGTTTAAAAACCTTGCGATTCAACCTATTATTATTGTTTACATTCAGTTAAGAGACTCTTTCATGTAGAGCGCAATATTGTATAATTTTATCAAACTGCATATATCGCTCGAAAGAGATTAGCAGATTATCCGGAAAATGCATGAAGAAAATGATTACGTGGATCCCTCACTAAAGCAAATTATTACGCAAAAGTGCAAAACGTGCCTTGTCAAAGCACGTGAAGATAGGCCAATAATCATCCACAAGTATAGAATAACGAGCCCGAACTGAGTGCAAATAGTTATAGGTAATCTGTGTTTTCTCCCATTTTGCAAAATTCTTGGTATCGGTTACGTGTGGAATGTGAAATTATTAAAGTTTTCACATTAGTTCTACCGTTATAAAAACTCTATTTTTCCGAAATCTAAAGTCAAACGAAAAACGTGAGGATTAACTGAAAGACATTGAAACTGGATTAAATTACCCTAGATTAAATGATATTCAAAAGGATTCAGATTTATATAATGAAATTTTCTTATATAATGAAAATCCTTGTCTTTAAAAAAAAAATCGTAAGAAAGTCAGGGATAAACATTGAAATAGGTATCGACAGAAGATAATTATTTCCTGATTCTAATCAGAACGTATTATAAATTGAAGTCACGTTTGATTTATATACTCGTTTCGTTAAAAATAGCTATACGTGTAAAAACTTTCAAACGAAAAATGCAGTTCTTGCAATTGCAAACGCAATTAACAATCG
Organism: Synergus japonicus; assembly: GCA_900474275.1. NCBI lineage: Eukaryota > Metazoa > Arthropoda > Insecta > Hymenoptera > Cynipidae > Synergus > Synergus japonicus. Next base: position 6,577 of record UCOH01002164.1, read on the forward strand.
ATGGAAAGCAATGATGACTGATGACCTTTTTACCCTCTAGAACTCGTAAACAATGAGCAAATAGAATAGATTGGTTGATTGATAAAAAGATATGATGTTCGTTATCTGACTTTGATTATGTCCTATGATTACAATCGATATGAAACTATACATTTATCACTATAAAGTGCAGAGCACTTATTTTTTATTTATTTTATTATTCTTTTATTAGGTATTATTATTATTATTATTATTATTATTATTATTGTATTATTTGTCATTATTAGCACAATATTTATGACTTAATTGGTAATCGCATCTATAATTATTATATAAGTCTAATGACTTGGGGACATTTGTGTAAAATAGGAGAGTGGCACGAAATCCATTCCAATATTAATTTTCTCTTGCAATTTTTCTTCCTGTCACGATAACAAAATAACACGTTTAGTTCCTAACAATTATTACAGTTCTCTATTAATTATGCCACCACTCAATAATTATCCAGAGGTCATTGCAACTCACATTGTCTAAATTCTTTCATGATTTGCAAGGCCTATGCCGAAACGAAAGACCCTCTTTGTGACACCGAGACCTTCCAATTTGCTTCATTGCTGACTAGGGTCAATTTGATTAAACAAGGTTACGCGCCAACCTCACTAGATCGACTACTATTCCTCTGTCTCTTGCATATATCTTTTATTACGCTAATTCAACTAATACTTTCCTCATTCCTAGATTTTATTTCCTGATTTTATCTGTGATTGACCCTAATATTTTAATACTATGAAATCTGTAACATTTAATCACAATAACATGGTAAACAGGGTGGCTACATGTCAGGGAAGTCAGGGAAATATCTGGGAAAAAAATTTTTGTCAGGGCAGTCAGGGAAATGTCAGGGAAAAAAAATTTGTCAGTGAAGTCAGGGAAATGCGATTAGTTGTCAGGGAGTATAGAAATTGACATTTATGTTAACTATGTTAGTTTTGTCATATTACACATATAATTTTTATAATTTATTTAACAAATATTCAAGACATTTTCAATAATTTTAAAAGATTTTAAGAGGTTTTCAGGAATTTTAAAGTTCCTTGAGAAATTTTAAAGGATTTCACCAGATTTTTATGATTTGTAAACGATTTTGTAAAATAATTGTAAACGATTTAATGGAATTTTAAGATATTTAAAGATGTTTTTAGAAATTTTTCTAGATTTCAGCGAATTTTAAGGAATTTCATTAGTTATCCAAGAATTTAAATAAATTTTTGTGTATTTTAAGAGATTTTGAAGTTTTTTTGTGGAATTTAAAGTATTTCAAAAGATCTTGAGGAAATTTAAAAAGATTAGTGAAAATTGAAAGGATCTCATGAAATATTAACAAATTTGCAGGATTTTGGTGGAATTTTAAGATGTTTCTAGGAATTTTTAGAGATTTCAGCGAATTTTAATTTATTAGAGATTAATTATTTTGAAGGTTTTTATGATTTTTGAAGGGATTTCAAGAGGTTTCTGGGAAATTTAATGGATTTTGACAATTTTTAAGTGATTTTTACGAAGTTCTAAAGACTTTTATGATTCTTAAAAGATATTGTGGAATATAAGAATTCTAATAAATTGTAAAGTCCCTTGGGGCTTTACAATTTATTAAAATTATTAGAAATCTCATTTAATTTTTCACAAGGTCTCACAGAATTTGAAGGGACTTTAAAGAATTTTAAAGTTGTAATAAAATTTCCAGGAATTAAAAAAAATATTTTATGGAATTTTTAAAAATTTTGTGAAATTTTATAGGATTTTTAATAGTTTTAATAATTTCAAGGGATGTTAAAAAAAGTTGGCCATGTAATTTTATTGAGAAATTTCAAATCATATATGATTTTTAAAAGATTTAGTAAAATTTAAAAGGATTTCGAAAGGTGTAAAATTTTACGAGAATTTTTCTAAATTTTTACAAGATTTTATAGAATTTTTAAGAATTTCATAGAATTTGATAAATCATTGATCATAAATACCTTAAAAATATTTAAAATCTCATGAAATGTTATGAAATCCATTAAAATTCCTGACAACCCAGTGAAATATAGTAAAATCCCTTGACATTCGCCAAAATAAGTTAATATCCCTTAAAAAGTCTTAGAAGCATTTAAAATTCTATGAAATCCCATAAAATTTCCTTGAATCCCTTAAAAATCTTAAAAATTACTTAAATTATCCATACAATCTCTTAAAATGTCTTTAAAATCCTTGAAAATCTAGTGAAATTTCTTTAAATTGACTAAAATCACTTAATTCTCCTTGATATTCCTTCATGTTTGATAAAATTCCTTAAAATTCCACAACCTATATTTATAACCCGTAAAATTAGTTAAAATCTTATGAAATTCCTTTAAATTTCTCAAAATCTATTGATATGTCTTAAAATTGCTTAAAATTGCTCAAAATTTCTGGAATTAAATGTCCTTAAAATTACCTAATATCTCTTAAAATATTTTAAAATCGCTTAAAATAACTTAGAATCTCCCAAAATATCATAAAATCACATAAATTATTTAAAATCCCATGAAATCTTATATGAAATCCCTTGACATTCCTGAGATTTTTATGAAATTACCAACTTTTAAAAAAATGATGAAACCCGTACTTTACAACGAAGTTTGACGACTGGGAATGAAAACTAAAAACTTGAATTCACTGTAATGAAACGAAATGATCGGTAATGAAACCGAACGATGCTTCAAGGTCAGTTAATTAGAAATGAGTTTAATGAGCTTACTACTTCGAAAGGTGGTACGTGATCACGCTCGAAAGAGAGAACTTACAGTTCGGAGAGCGAAACGCCCCTTCCGCTCCCGTGAACCGTATCCTCATCTGAGAGTATCATCCTTGGTGGCATTTCCGGTTCCAGAAGACAAGGAGTCGCACTTCGGTTCGCTCGATCCGTTTCTATCATTCTTATTATACTCTTATACTCTCTTGTGAGGAAACAAAACGAAACATCCGCTTTGTATACGAGCAATAAGGAAAATCACTTCAGACTTGAGAGATTTCATCATTGCATCAAGCGATTCCACTTTTCTTCCTCCACTTGTCGTATTATATGCCCGTATGCTCTAGATCTTGCATATGCTTGCGTTTTCACGCAAGTTTTCATCGCGAGAAAAGTATCAGAATATTAATCTTGTAGGTTAATCTTTTGTGATGCTGAAGATATAATAAGGATATATACTTTCTTATGCATGTAGAGCTCTTATTTTATTTATTTCAAGAATAATTCATGAGTCAAGATTTTAATATAGACTCGTATAAAACGCAATGAAAAACGTTCTTGCTAATCATTTTTAGCTATAAATGGAATTTACGAGGTAATTTATTTGTTTAATTGAGAAACGTAAAGTTCTTACAAAATTAAAAAATTAATAACGTTTTTTGATAAAGAAGCAATTAATTTGCACAACTTTGTTCTTATCATTATTTGTTGCGTTACGTCTGTTAGTACTTGCGAGAGATTTCATGGAATTTTAAGAAATTTTAAGAAATTTTAAGAAATTTTAATAATTTTAAAAGATTGCACGGGATCTTCAGTAATTTTCATTCATTTCAAGGAATTTTAATATTTTTCTCGAGTTTTTTTTAGAGTAATTTTTGGGAATTGAAGAGATTTTAAAGGATTTCAAAAGATTATAAGGAATTTTCTGAGAATTTTAAGGAATTCTTTATCATTTGAAGTCAGCATAAATTCATGGCTAAGAATCATTTTGAAAAACCAACAACAATGAAAATATCGAAATTGACAATTTTCTGGATTATGCAAGATTCCGTGAAATCACATTAAATCTCTTAAAATAACATAAAATTCAATGAAATTTTGTAAAATGTCTAAAAGCTTCTTAAATTGCTTAAAATTTCAGAAAATATATAGTCAAATTCCTTGAAATTACTTTATAATCCTTTAAAATCTAATATAATTTTACACAAAAAAATGTGGGATTAGAAAAATTAAGGTATGCAAAATAATTCAGCGATTTTAATTTTTGAAATATAAAAATGTGTAATTCCTAGTTTGATTTGAAGAATCTTAATATATTTGTAAAATCCTTTCAAATTCCTTGAAATTATTCAACGTCCCATTAAGTCCCATTAAAACCCTCAAAATATCTAAAAATTTAATAAAATTTTGTAAAATCCCTTGAAATACCTTTAAAATTCCCAAATTACTTAAAATGTCATGAAATTTCATTAAATCTCTTAAAATACACTGAGAATACTGAATAAATTTCGTAAAATCCTTTTAAATTACTTAATATTATTCAAAATTCCTAAAATTCCATGAAATTCCATTAAATCCCTTAAAATATATCATTAAATCCTGGAATATTTCTAAAATTTCGATAAATTCTATAAAATTCGTAATCTCTCTGTTAATAATCTTTTCTGAAAACGAAAAATAGTCTCAAGATTCTTTTCAAATTCGATACATTCAAACAATTCGCTCGTTTTCTAAACCAATGACGTTTTCTACAACAATGTTTTCCATGTATTGGTAACATCACTTTTTTAAGGTAGGATTTGTATTTTTTAAGTTAAACTTTAGTACTACAGAATTTATTATTAACATCTTCGTAAATACGATTCCTGCAGGTGTCTCAGGCTCTCAAGTTGACGCTATTCCTTCAAGCGTTTCCAATCCCGCGCAGAGTAGTTATTGCCGGTGGTGGTCGAACCGACTGAATCAACTGAAATTGCTCAGCGGCAAGTAGTTACGGCAGTTGCTGCACGGCCGTGCTATGCGCAGGTTACTCTATAGTATAAGGTTCGCGCGATTCTCCTACAGTCTTCGGAAACCCTTTAATTTCCTTTGATTAATTCAATTGAATTAATTAGAGAACTTGACAATTCCAAAAAGCCGTGATATATTACCTAAAAAGAGTGTGCTTTCAACTTGGACTTTTACAATTCTTATTTATAAATAAGAAAGTAACTTTAAAAGTTAACTACTACAAGGCATAGGATCTAAGATCGTATGCATGTGTCGCAAGACGTTTCGCTCGGGCGAGTATTGAGTGTTCTAAGTTTTCGAAAGTCAGGAAAGAAGAGGATTATCTCCTATTTTCAATTCTGGGATATTAGGTACGATATATATATATATATATATATATATATATGGTTTCCTTTTTTTTTTTTACAAAAATGAATCAGGTTCTAAACAATAATGTATGCTGGATTTTAAACATATTTTGTTACATCACCTTTTTAGGGAGGAATTAGTTTAAAAGGATTTTTTTTTTTAATTTTTAAAAGATTTCGTAGTATATTAAGGGATTTCAGGATATTTCGTGGAATTTGAAAAGAATTCATAAAATTTTCAAGATTTTTAAGATCATTATGGAACTTTAAGGGATTCTTAAATGTTTTGAAATTTTAAGAAGTAATATTAAGAGGATTCTAAGAATTTAAAAAGATTCCAACGAATTTTAAGAGATTTCGAATGTTTTCGATTTCTAATAATTTGAAAGAATTTCTAAAAATTTTTCTGATTTTTAAAATATTTTATTATTATATGGAATGTTTAATGATTTCATATAGAATTTTATAAGAGATTTCTACTACTTTTAATGAATCTTAAAGGATATAAAAAGGATTTAAATTGTTATCATAGAATTTAAAATAATTTCAAGAAGTTACTGGGAATTTTAAGAGATTTTCATGAATTTTGAGCGATTTCGAAAGTTTCCGTGAGATTTAAAAAAATTTAAAAAGGTTTCTGGTATTTTAAGGGATTTTAAATTTTGTCGAATATCAAGGAATTTCGAAATTGCAAAAAGTTTCTGAGAATTTTTAAGGACTTTGAAGTATTGTAAATGTTGGCATGAAACTACCAAAAATTTTAAGAAAATTCAAGAGATTTTAATAATTTTTAAATCTGATTCATTTTTTTACCCATGAAAAATATCAATTTTTTTATGAAAATGAACCTTTTGAACACTTTCTCGTTTTTTTTCTAAAAATTATTTCTATTGGTTCAATAGAATACTTATAGACATTGGTTAATTATTTTTTAATTATTCAAACCAATTCCATTTGTTTAAATAATTTTTTCTCGTCAGAATTTTTTTTTAAATAAAAGCTACTAATGAGAGATAAATTATTATTCTGTTATTGTTATTATTATTTGAATTACTACTAAAATTATTATTGTTATTATTTAATAGGCGTAATATTTATTAACATTGAGTAATTAATTTTCAATTATTTCAATAAACCGAATTGATTAAATAATTTTTTTTCGAAAAAAGCTGCTTTTTTAAAATAAGAATTTAGTTGGCCTAGTCAAATATTTTTAACATTAGTTAATTAATTTACAATTATTTGTAAAAATTCCATTTGTTCGAAACATGTTTTCTTCCAAAAATTAGACGAATTCGCAATTTGTTATTAGACATTAAATAACAATTTTTTGGAAAAAAAACGTTGGAATGGAATTTTTCAAAATAATTAAAAAATAAACTAATGTTAAATCACTTAAACAATTTTGAGAATTGTTTCATTAGACAAATAGTAATAATCTTTAATTAAGCAACGAATTTTCGAAAAAAAATATTATGTAAACAAATTCAATTTTTTTAAATAATATATCTATATATAATATAAAAATATAATTATATATCTGATACATGAAAAGATTCACATAGGAAACTTCGAAGCAAAACCAGCACGTGCAAAAATCTAAATAAAAAAAAGGAGTGTTTTTTTCGAATTTGGAATCAAATGGTGGGGATCATTGCTCTCTATAAAAAAAACGTGTTCTTGGGCCACCTTAATACACATGAATTCATGTGTGTAATTGACCCATAAAAAATTCACCCTTTCTGATTTAAATTTATTCAAATGAGGGGTAGGTTTGGCTCAGTGTTACCATGGTAACACTAGGGATGGAAAACCGTATTAAACAAGCTTTTTTTATTTTAAATCGGGAAAAATCGACTTTCGACTTTACAGTCGACTTCAAAATTGTCGATTTCCAAAATCGATTAATTGAGATGAAAAGTCGTTTATTATAAACTTTTTAAAAAATTTATTTAAACCATTTGTTAACGTTCATTAATTATAAATAGGTATAATTCAAACTATATAAATCATTTATTTTCTAAACACAATGAGTCATAAATCACCTAAAATATTACAGGAACACTTTTCTTTTGTAAAAGTATAAACTCAATCTACCTGATATTTACACCAATCAATGCAGCAAAGGTATTACAATATGCGTTTTCTAAAAAGAGTTGAATATTATCAATTTTTTATAGTAAATAGAGGAATTTATTATCTCGTGACAAGTATGAAATATGTTTAGAATTCTAATATCCGCTGCGTGCTGAAATAAATTCTTTTTATCTGGAAATGAATAATTCTGAAAGAATTTCTTCACTGGATCCCATCAAAAGTAAATCGACCAATTTTCCTCCTGATTTATTTTAAAGTTTTTTTTTGAACGATCATTTCGCATGAAAACAATTTTTAGAGAAAGCATATTTTCTTCAAAGTCATAATTTGCAAAAAAATGTATTTGTTAAACTCAAGTCACATCGTTTAAAGTAAAAGATGTTAATGCTTAAAAATATTAAAATCAATTATACGCTATGGTAATGTCAAAGAAATAATTTAAAAACAAGCTTGAAAATAAAAGATGCATGTTTATTTTAAAAAGAGATACCTAAAAGAATCTGTTGCCTCAAATTAGTTTAAAGATATTCTTCCTTAATGTGTCACTCATTTTCAGTAATATTATGGCCACGACGTAGTTAGTCATACTCACTGGAAAAACCACGAATTTTTCCTCAATTCTAATTTTTTTCTTTTTGTTCAAAAATATTTCATATTTGAAAGACAAATTTTTTATCATTCCTTCGTCCCCCTCCTACTCTTCGAAAAAATTCCTGAAATATGTAGGATGCGCAGGCCTTGATAATTGCCAAAAAAAGTCAATGCTAGCATATTTTATATGTTATTATTGATTAAAAGTCATATTTTTTCCTCCATTTAATTTATAACCATCACTCTTTGCTCTAAAATAAGAGAACATTTCTCCACATTACCATAAAATATATTTAAATAGGAATAAGTGATAAATCAAACATGAAGTATTACATGCAGGGACATGTAATAAAATCATTTTTTTTTTTATCTACACTAATCCCTCGGGCTAAAATTCTTCAGACAAGCTATTAAAAAGGAAGCTACATTTATACCATGACATTGCCTTAAATCATAAATCGATAGAATGGAGCAATTTGTCTCGTTCTTCTTGCAAATAAATACTACATTAGGCTGCTTGGATCGAATCATCGAATAAATTAATAAATACAGCTATCGTCGCCTTATTTACTATTTGAACCATTCCAACAACTGTTCTACAGATCCTAAATCACCTGTGAGCCTAAAGAGCATGTAGTAAATACGTATAGTAATTATAGTATAGTACGCACTATATAAACTCTATAGTTGTGTAACTCAAAGGTATAGTGGATCGGAAAACCGGGAAAAACTCGCGAATTTTATTTAGGCGAGGGAATTTTTTGTATTTTATTGAAAAATCGACTTTTTTTTTTCTTTGTCTACTTTTTATTCTCTTTCTAACTTATTAAATTAAAAAAAAATCAAGAATCACATATTAGATACATATTTCATTAATTACATATTGAATTGGGGACGACTGAAAATTCCCGACAAAAATTATTTTAATAAATAAAGAAATAATTTAAATAATAATTTAAAAAAATTGTACTTGTATTGTATTCGGCAATTGTACAGAGTTCGGAATTTTGTATTATCGTCAATTTTTTTCCGTTGGGAATTTTCCAGTTTCGAGAATTTTTAATTTCAGGAATTTCATAAACTGCCGGAAATTTTCTAATGTCGGGAAGTTTATATTGTCGGCAATTTTATTTTTCGGTAATTAATTATTCCCGAAATTTTACAGTGTTGAAAATTTTATTTTTTGAGTATTTTTAGTCGTCTCTTGAATTGACGTAATTTATTTATAAAACTAATAATATGTCGTTTATTTATGTTTCAGGTAAGCTTAAATCCCAATCTTATTCATTGAGACCAAGAATGGTATTGTGTGGTGAGTTGTGAGAATGGTACTTTTTTTAAGGCGGAAATTTATTTAAAAAATCAGGAGTTTACTTTTTTTAATAATTTAATATCTAAACTATATTGGCTGAAATTTCAAACGTGCAGTCTGACGATTGTTTTTACATTTACTGGAACAAAGATATAAGAAAAAGTTTTCAAGTTCTTGAAACTCAAAATTTTTATTTTTATTATTTATTTACCAACAAAAATTTACCTGCCATTATCCGGGATTTTAAGAGATCTCATAAATTTTTGCTATATTGTTTTAGTATGTTTAGAATCAAAGCCATGAAGTAAAATCAATTTTTGCACTTTGTGGTAAATATAAATATGTTACTGTTAGTTGACCGGGAATAACCGGGAATAACCGGGAAACGATCGAGAATTTGAAATTGTCCACAAAATCGACACCCTGATAATGAATTATGACAAGTATCTGTGTGACCGAGGAATCAAAGGGGTTGGAAGTAGAATTTGCATATTTGCCAAGCTTTGAGTAAAAAGTATAGTATTATTTACGAGTCGAGCAACCAACATGTTGGAGATGTTTTAACCTTGTATAGTACCGACAAAGGTTCCCCGAGCGTCGACACTAAGCTGGGGTAATCAACGACCCCACCTGCTAATGCTTCTTGTGAGAAAAAATACTTTCGCGTGTTACATTAATCAAAACTACCTAATGAGACTTTCGATTCAATCCTCGTCCCTTAAAGTTTCTAGGTGTAAAAATTGTCTTTATCATAATGGATTATACATATATATATATATTTGATTGGATTGAACCTGAGATATATATTTTTGCTTCATTAATAACAAAGCTACAAAAAAAAAGTGTTCTTACAGAAAGGTGACTCATACACCCCTACGTTTTTCGGAACGCCCGAAAATTCATTTTTTGCAATATTTACCCGTTTGACCTTGAATTGACCTTGATAGAGATTCGATAGGGTCAAGGGGACCTCGAATTCAGATTCAATGAGCCCTAATAAAACGTATCATTATCGTCTCACACAACCATATTTTCATTATTTGATGGAAACAAATTGCTAATACCATAACTGGACGTAAAATTTCCCACTCTTTCCGAATCTGTAGTGAAAAATCCATTGTTTGCAATATTTACCGGTTTGATCTTGAATTGACCTTGATAGTGATTCGATATGGTCAAGTGGACCTCAGATTCGGATTCTCGGACCCCAAAAACGTTAGGAATAGTGGTAATTTCTAATGAAATTTTTTTTTGTTCATTTGACTTTTAATTGACGTAAATTATGACGTGGTGGGGGTAAACGGACATAATAATCTCTTTTTTTCACTCAACCAATCGTATAATACTGAGAACTGACATATTTCTCAACGATGGGAAAGGCGAACTTTTAACAGCTTTGAAAAATGGATCATTAGATCTGTTTTTAAGATGTAATATCGTATAATACACACGAAAGTCGGAACTTAACAAAACCGTTAAGTTGGCGAGACAAATAAAGTGTAGGAACGCGAAAAATCGAATGCGTTAAGGTATGGCTCGTAAAGTTAAGTTTACGGTAGACTGACAACGCGATAAGACCAGTGCGGCTTTGCACAACAGTTATGCGCGCTATTTCTCGCGGATGAATTGAAGAAATTTATTTAAAAATAGAATAACGCACCTCTAGCACGGATGCAATTGCCGTCGGTCATACTGAGAAAAAATTTACTTCCCGTTCACGGCGAAATATACAATTTATTTATATTGTTCGAATTGTTTCTAAGTTGATGCGCCGTCAGGCCCACTTTACCTGAAGGTATTACGGTTAATGCCTAGAAATCGTTTTTGTCCGTAAATTGAGTGATGTGTACACCGTATATGTGTCAGTTTGAAATTACGATAATATTTTACTTACAGCTAGTCAACCAACACGCGCGATTATTTTGTATTCCTTCTTACAACTTCAAGTCATTCAAAGCCCAATCAGATTTAAAACTATAATATATGCGAGATTTTTGAGAAATTTTAAGGGAATTTGACAATTTTTAAGTTATTCTTACGAAATTCAAAAGAGTTTTAGGATTTTAAAAAAATTTCGTAAAATTTTAAGGGATTTTAGGATATTTCGTGAAATTTTAAAGAAATTTATGCAATTTTAAGAGTTTTTTAAGAATACTTAGCGATTTTAAAAGGAATTCTAAATATTTTGAAATTTGGATAAATTTTAAGAGGTTTCTAAGATCTTAAATAGATTTTTAAAGAATTTCCGCGATTTCTAAGGTTTTTGTGAAATTATAAAGAATTTTAAAAGGTTTGTAAGAGTTTTATGGGGTTTCAGGAATTTTAAATGTTATCCTGAAATTTCAAGGAATTTAAATATATTTTAAAAGATTTCTAAGAATTGCGAGAGATTTTTAATAATTTTAACTGATTTGAAGAGATTTTTCGTATATTTAAAAAATTTTGTGGAATTTTTAAAGGAGTTAATGTAATTTCCAAAAATTTCTACGAATTTTAAAATTTTTTGGGTAATTTTATTATGTATTTATGACTCAAGAGATTTCGTAGAATTTAAAAGAATTTTGAAAGTTATCCTGAAATTTTTAGGAATTTCAAGAGGTTTTTCTGATTTTATTAAAAATTTGTGAAATTGTAAAGGTTTTCATGGTATTTTATGAGATTTCTAATAATTTTAAGGAGTTTCAATATATTTTTCTGATTTTTACAAAAATTTTGTAGAATTTTTAAGGATTTCGTGATGGAATTTTATGAGGATTTCTAAGAATTTTAAAATATTTTCACCAATTTTAACGAATTTTGAAATTTTTTCTAAAATTTAATTTCAATAATTTAAAAGGATTTTCTGATTTAAGGGCATGTGTTCCTTACCATGTGAGCAAGTTTTTAAACCCGGGTTTTTTCTACAATTTTTACATTTTCAAAAAAATTGTAGAAAAAAACGTTACTACACATGCCCTTAAAAGATTTTATAGAATTTTCAGGATTTCATGGCATGGAACGAGACTTCTAATAATTTTAATGGATTTTAAAGGACGTAAAGAGACTTTAAATGTCATCTTAGAATTTAAAAATTTTTTAAAAGTTTCTGGAAAATTTAAGGAAATTTATTGAGGGGTTTCAAAAGAATTTCTATACATATATGATTTTTATAAGAATTTGTAAAATTTAAAAGGATTTCGAAAGCAGTAGTAAAATTTTAAGGGAATTTATATGAGACTGTTCTAATAATTAAAAGATTTCATAGAATTTTTAAAGATTTCATGAAATTTGATAAGATTTCTAAGGATTTCTGTGTGTTTTTAAGAGAATTTAGGGGATTTTATATCTTATGAAGTTTAGAGGAATTTTAAAAGATTTCAAAATGTTTCAGAGAATTTTAAAGGACTTTATGGGATTTTAAATGTTGTAAAAAAAATTTCCAAGAATTTTAAAAGAAGTCTAGAGATTATAATAATTTCAAAAATATTTTATATAATTTCTTAGAATTTTATCTAATTTTATGAGATTTCTAATAATTTTAAGGGAATTTTCTATTTTTAAAAGATTGTACAGAATTTAAGGATTTTATGGAATTTATTGAGATTCCAAGAAATTTTTTGGAATTTTAAGAGATTTTCACGAATTTCAAGTAATTTTGAAGGTTTATTTTCGTGAGATTTTAAGTGATTTAAAAAGGTTTTAGGGATTTTTAGAGATTTTAAATCTTGTCGTAGAATTTCGAAATTTCAAATGGTTTTTGAGATTTTCAAAACATTTTAAGGAATTTTAAGAGAATTTAAGAAGTTTTTACGAATTTTAAAAGATTTCAAAAGAGTTCTATGAGTTTTTAGAATATTTTATAGGGTATAAAGGATTTGAAAGTTGACATGTAATTTTATTAATTTCTCTAATGTAAAAGAGTTCGTAGAATTTTTAAGGATTTCATGAAATTTCTAAAGATTTTAAGAGATTTTAAATGTTACGAAAAATTCCAAGAGGTTTGTAGGAATTTGTAAGACTTTTTATGAGTTTCAAATTGGATATCAAGACATTTATGATTTTAATCTTTTTTGTGGATTTTTAAGGGATTATAAGAGGTTTTTAGGAGTTTTAAAAAATCTTAACGAATTTTAAGTTATTTCGAAGACTTCCATGAAATTTTTTTGCGACATTAATTTGTTTTTCTTGTTTCAACTTGAAATCATTCAAAAGCCAATTGGGTTTACAGCAACAATGTATCCGAGATTTTCGAGACATTTTAAGACATTTTACTTTTTTAAGATGGGATAATATTTGCCTTTATCCATGCATTTATTATTGTTGAAGGATTCCTCGTTCAGTCACCAAAGTGATGAACGAAGTTTTAATGATGAAGTTTTGTGTGTATGTTTCAAAATTAATATAGATAAGGCATTTTTTAATTTGTTACATGTTTTGAAATGTTAAACAAAAATATAAGCTGCCTGTTGTTTTAGTTATAATGTTTCAAACTTTGCCTTACCTTATGCGCTTGTTAGCGATAAGCAACTTGTACGAAACGGATTGTAGAAGGTCACTGTCGAAGGCTCGTTACTGATATACATTTTATTGTTTGTCAATGTCTGCCCGTTACGATTGAAAACTTAAAACACATGTTCTTTTTCATGAAACACATCAGACACAAAAGACTACCACCTTGTGTGAACCTTTATTTTCCCATTGAGAAGACATGTGTTTCGAGTGTTTACGTAACATCACTTTGATGTACATTATAGTCATTATATTGTACAATGTAGGCAGCAGTCTCTTCCTCTGCATGTGAAGAAATTACGACAAACATATTATGTAGACTTATTTCATTATACCTACTCTTAATTATTAATGCACTGAGAAAAATTGTCATTTATTTAATGAATTTCTTGGAAACATTTCATCAGTCGGTGGAATTTGCAATTTGATAATAATGTGGTTTTCAAGTATGTTGAATAATAAATAATTGATATGAAACTATCTTTAGTTAACGCAATAAAGTTAATTATATTAATTACTGATTTATTATATGTAACTAGATTCTTCATATCACCTCATCAGTTCGATTTGCTTGCATAAATTGATGATGTATTTATTTTTATTATTCAGAAGATTAATGCAACTATCAACTGAACATCACATTGATGTACTTTCGTGCTTGTTTTAATTATCTCTGTAATCAGCAATAAAAACTGAACATGAACGACGACAATGCTTCATTTTGTTTAATAACGGAAACACGAGTTATATATTATTTACTAATATATAGTTTGTTGCAGACTTGGTATAGAAAAAACTTGCATTCTTAATACAAGAACGAAGCTGATTCAACTATTTCCGCTCTCATTTTTAGTCACGTTTTCTTCATAACTTGAACATGAAAGAAATCTTTGAAACGAAAAGGAAGAATAAGTCATTATTTAACGTATTAGCCATGAAGTAATAAAATCGTTTTCGCTTATCTTATCGTTCATTCATGAATTGCATTCTGACCTGTATTTTAAATTTAGTACGTCATATATACCTAGCAATTTTATTTTATTTACTAATTTTCTATATTAAGCAAATATCTCGAGGCATATATTACTATTACTGTAATGAAGACTCTTCGATTTCTAAACTGAAATTGATGCAATCATTAACAAAATTAATTATTATATATCTTCCGGAAGGTATTTTTATGTAAAATTATCTCGTTATAATGAAGACTCGAGCATATATCAAAGCAGATTTATTTCACAAAATGTAGCAATTTCCTGGTGCCTGTAATTTGCAAAGTGTAAGATATCTCGAGTTGGGTCAAACCGCAGTAGTTATATTTTCTGAATGCGGAAACCCGTCGGACAGGGCATAAAATTGTGGCGCGTGTACAACTTGCCGTAAGTCTTGAGAGCGATTTTTCCATGAGGTCCGTGTATATCACCGTATCGTGATTCAACTATGACTAACGGGCATCTTGCGTACTCGCAGTTAGGTCGTTAGAGGAGACGATTAGACGCTGTATACAGACCCTCAGACCCGCCCTATAACTACACTAACTAACTATAACTATACTAAGTACTAACTACAACTACACTAACTATAACTAGACTATACTGTTATACATAAGTATATATACATATACTCTGTACTATATACAGGTATATTATTTATACACATATGTACTAGCAATTACGATTCGCACACTCTGCGCGTGATTAATTTCTCGTTTTTGCACACCTTTTGCTAGTAGAAAAAATAATTGACAAGTTTTTGTTTTTTTTCTTGAAATATAAAATCTTGTCATTCTTTATCTAATTTCAGGAATATTCATGAGTTTTATAAAAGTCCTTAAAATGTCTTTATTATCCTTCAAAATTTCGTGAAATTTCTTTAAATTTCGTAAATTCTTGATATTTCTTTAAATTACTCAAAATTCCATCAAGTCTTATTATAAAAATACTCTTAAAAATACTCGAAATACCATGGAATTTCGTTAAATTCTTTAAAATTTTTGAAAATCCAATATAATCTCCCGAAATCCTTGAAAATTTCTGGAAATAAATGTCCTTAAAATTAATTAATATCTCGTAAAATATCTTAAAGTCGTTAAAATAACTTAATATCCTATGAAACATTGTAAAATCTCTGAAAATTACTTAAAATTCCATGCAATTTTGTAAAATGCTTTAAAATTTCATAAAATTCCTCGAAATACCGTCTCACCAAATCCTTTAAAATTTCTGAACATAAATGTCCTTAAAATTACATAAAATCCCATGAACGCTTATGAAATCCCTTGAAATTCCATAACATTCCTTAACTCACTAAAATAACTTGGTATCCTATAAAATGTAAAAATTGTAAAAAAATAAAAAAACCCGGGTTTAAAAACTTGCCCAGCATATGCCCTTAAAATATCTTAAAGTCTAATGAAATTTCGTAAAATGATTTAAAATCTTCTAAAACTTTATCAAATTACTTTAAATTCCACAAAATATCTAGTCAAATCTCATAAAATCTCATAATTCTGATGGTAACTGATCTGTAAATATACGAATACATATATATTATTAAATATTAATATATTACAAAGGTATTTGTATAACTTACAGGTATATCGCCATTTACTCTCCACATCTAAGACATGAAAACTAATGTGATGTCTTTCCTGTGTGCCCTACTCTTTCAACAGTTTCTTTATTTTCTTGATTTTCTTCATTTTCCTCAGTGGAAACGATTATATCTAAGGATGCGCTAGTTCAGGATGCGGAGATCGAAAGTGCCCATCAAAGGAGAGTGAAAATTATGATTCGTGGTTGCCAACGTACGACGAGTAATCAACCGCAGATTCGCAGCATCACACGAGATGATTTAGATTACTCAAGTGATTTCCCCTCGAGTGTAAAACAAACTTTTCCATCAGAGAAATAATGAACTTATATTCGCATATGGTATAGAAATTGCCTTTCTTGCAATTAAAAAGAGTGATAAATATAATACAAATATAAATATAGCATTTTGAAAGTCATGAAAATAATATAACATATTTCCACCTCTACTTTAATTTTTTACACGTAAAACGTAATAATTTTTCATGAACCTAAAGACAGATATAAAAAAGTAAATATTAAAATATTAAAATGCATCAGGAAACAATAAAAAAGTAATAAATAGGCACTTATTCCCGTACACGTGATTATTGACATATTCGGGATTACATAAGGTCTCACGTGCAAAACTGTGTCTAATTTTCTCGCGTATAAACATTACCTGCATGTAATTTATGCATAATTAAGATGTACTCGCTGTAATCGATTCTATATTATTACACACACACACACAACTCATAGTCGATAAAAATTGCTTTAGCTTCAATTAAAAATTATCATTTCAATCAATCCTTACTGATTCATCACCGTCAGTGATTTAATTGCTAAATGTTCACACATACTCAAATATTCACAAATATTCATTTATACGATTCATTTGAAAAAGATTTTCAGACGAATATATTTTATACAACCTGTAAGAAATTTTTAAATGCAATTTTTAATAGATTTCTTACTTTCTTTGTTTTAGGTGAGTTTCTCCGAAGCACTTTTTATTCTCTTCTGTGCATCTTGGTATGATTTCCAATAGAAACTTTATTCAATTGACGTGATACGAAAAAAATCATTTATTTCGATCTTCCTTCCATTCTAAAATGATCAAAACGATTTTCGATCGGTAAGCAATTTACATAAGAAATCTGACGAGAGCTAGACTGACCATTATGGTCAAGTCAGCAAATTTGAATGAAACTACTGCAAAAAGTTACAGTAACTCGTTTGCAATATGCAGTCTACTATAGATCGTCAATACCGCGATTGCTTGTCTGTAAAAGCAGCGTGAGAATAAAAAAGTTACGAAAAATCCCAGTTTCTTCGCACACTATTCGGCTTTCTAACGATTCAGCGAAAAACGACTTCTTCCGGTTGTATTATCGATTCCAGGTATTGTTTCCTGCAATTTTATAAATGACCTTTTAAAGCTGTTTCGTACCATGATTTTATAAATTTAGTTGGAAAAAAGGTGGGCTGTGGCTGGGAAGTTATTTTTTTATGACAGCTGAACGTATCTGGAAATGAAAGGGGGAATATATGGAATATACTTTTATCAGTCAAAGTGACTGTCCTTGACAACTTTAACTATTCAGGCGAAATTATATCGTCAATGAACATTTTATGTATAGCTGGCACAGAAATATTGATATACTAAAATATTCGGAAAAGTTTTTTTAAAAAAGAAATACATTTCCCGCATGAAAAATAAAATTAAGGACAATTACAGGATTTTTTTCAATTATTCCCATATAATTCATTGGGTTGAAGGTTCCAACGTCTAGCCTGACACTTTTTTATTTTATTTTATTTTTTTGATATTTATTTAATTAAGAATACCAAAAAATAGCAAAATTAATTTAATTAATTAATTAAATTACCCGGTATTGTTCATAATTTTAAGATATTTCAAATGACTTGAAAAGGTATTTTAAGGATTTTTATAGACTTTAAGTGATTTTAAGCAATTTCAAGAAATTTGAAGCGATTTTAAAAAGTTTCAAGGACTTGATTCAAATGCTGAAAAAATAAAAGAAAGCCCCTTAAAATACCTGAAAATTACTTACAATTCTTCAAATTTGTATTAATCTTTCGTAAATGTCTTAAAATAGATTTCAAGATATCTTAAAGGATTTTATCAGATTTTAAGTGACTTTAAGGGATTTCAAGGGATTTTAAGAGATTTCAAGTGATTTTAAACAATTTCAAGGATTTGATTCAAATGTTGAAGAAATCAAATAAAGTCCCTAAGAATTTCTGATACTAACTTGAATAATTCTTAAAAATGTAATTTAAAATTTTTGTAAATGTCTTGAAATCTCTATAGAATTCCTTACAATTATTGGAAATCTAAAATTTAAATCCCCTGAAATCTCTGAAAAAAATCTTTTGATAGCTCTTCTTCACTATTATTAATTTTATTCTTAATTTTTTATTATTTTTCTCAGAATTGAATATTACTCGAAATGTATGCGACTTATGAAGTTTCTAAGTTAAATAATCAAGATTCGTCATCGTATAAAAACACATAATTTTTTTCATCGCATAATTTTGGAATCTGCATAATTTTTTAATTTTTGCATAATTTTGTGAAATTTCGATTCTTGCATGGAAATTTTGTTCTTAATTGACAAAAATGCAAAAATCTTAATACGTTTTATAACAATTTATTGATTAATTCACACAGAAGTTTGGGTTCGCCGATTTTTCAATGATAGTTTAAGTTCTCCTAAATTTAATTATGCCAAAGATATTTTATGAAAATATTTTCCTCAGTAGGAAAAATATTGAAATATTTCCAATTTTTTTCACACCAACTTTAAATCCCGCAAAGTACAAAGTAAAAAATGTCAGATTCTATATAAAGTTAACTTTATAAAATAAACTCCGGAAATTAAAAAAATATTCATTATTTCAAAAAGTTATTAATATTTTCATAACACATTGAGATTCGACGTAATATTTATACCAGTATTGATTATTTAAATTGAATATAGTTCTAATTTCTTCATCGCACAATTTCGCACAATCCCAATTATTTTTGAAGCAGAATATTTTGCATAATCATTTTTCTTCGCATAAGTTAAAAATTTTCTAGAGCAGAAAAAATTGTCTCTATTACTTAGAATTAATCCCAACTTTCAATCCAAATAAATCCGAATGAATACGAATTTATCCAAATTTTTTGGAATCAATCGGATGGACCGGATTGAAAGTTCAGATTAATTGCCATTAATTCAAATTGTCGAATTTATTCGGATTCATTCGAATAAAATATTAAAATTCCTATATAGAAACCTTTTGAGCTGTTCTTAATGAAAGTTAAAATGGTACAATTATTTTTGTACTGCAAATCAATTTTTTGTCAATACCTGCTTCAAGAAACGGAAAATTGAGAATCTTTTATAAAAAAAGATATGAATAATGGATATTAAAATTGTTTCTTCATTTTCCTTTGCGACCAGATTGAAGATAACGTAATTGCTTTTCCGTGTTGGCGTCCGTTGACAAATTGCGGATTGACTACTCGACTCTCGATATTTCACAATTGAGAATGGCGCCCGTCGTCGAACTCATTGTAATAAGCGTCGCTGGGATTAACATTAATACAACGTTGAATACCGATTGGTTGGCAATCTCAGCCATGTGACGGAAATTTTAATGATCTTTTCCTGTCAGGTGCGAAGGAAGATAATAAGAAGAAAAAAGCCAGAAAGACTTTCCTGCCGGATGCAGCGACCGGAAAAGGGTTGGGAGGTTTGATTGACAATTTCTTTTACATGAGTCGAGTTCTCTTCAATTAGCAAGGTCCTTTAATTAGACTCTATTCTATGAAAATAACTAACACTTGCAATGGAAATTAATCTCTTATTCTAATACGTGACATGTCTTCATTATCTCGAATCTTTGCTTTTTATTTTTCTCTCTTCATTGGTTTCATTTTCTCAAGTTAAGTGAAACCAATATTTTTGGTGTGTAACACTATTATTGAAACACTTTAATTGTTGCCGAAAAGACAAATCAGTAAAAATCAAGTAAAAGTAAATCAGTATTCTTATACTGTATTTTCTCTCAATGGGAATATTAAACACACTTTTACTTTTCAATTCATGTCCTTGTTAATAAAATTGACTCGTAGCAAAGTTCAGATGTGTATATAATGTTAAATCTTGAAAGCTGTAGCTTAAGAGCTTGAGTATTTCTCGAAAATCATACAAACAACTCAAGAAGGAATCTATTACTGCCGGCAAATCACTTCTGCATGCTACCACACATGTATTCACTCGTTCACCAATCAAAGTGCTACACTGCGCACGCGGTATCTCTTCCAGCAGATAACGTAGAGGCATGCATTCAGCCATCACATAATCGTAAAACTTGTACTGCTTATAAGTCGCCAGACCTTTATCAATTATTCCTTTTTCAGCAATAACTTCAAATTATCTATTCCTTTGATGACACCTAAACCCTTAATGGCGTAGTCATGCAAAAAATATGACTCAATATACTCATTCTATAATTTATTAATTTTTTATTTATAGCAATTATGATTTAAGCCATTTTTTCGTTTTTACACACCTTTTGCTAGTAGAAAAAATAATTGAGAATTTATAATTCTTGAAATATAAAATCTTTTAATTCTTTATGTAATTTCAGGAATCTCCATAAGTTTCATAAAATTCCTTTAAGGGCTCTTCTATTTCCTCTTTTTACCAAAAGAGCAAATTAGTTATACCAATTATACATTCATAATAATAAATATTTTTAGTTAACAAGAGTCATTAAACCTTCGTATACATGATACGAATTATATAATAATTCGTATTATAATTAATTATTATAATTATATATAATATTTATTATTATGAATGTATAATTGGTATAACTAATTTTCTCTTATGGTAAAGTATCACATGCCCTTAAATGATACTTTAGTATCCTTCAAAATTTGGTGTAATTCCTTTAAATTTCGTAAATTCACTTGATATTTTTAAAATTACTCAAAGTTCCATTAGGTCTGATTAAATCTCTTAAAATTCCTGAAAATCCAATGAAATCTCATAAAATCCCTGGAATTCTTTAAAATGACCTAATAATAAATATCCCATAAAATATTATAAAATCTCTTGAATTCCTTAAAAGTCCTTAAACGTCCTTAGAATTACTAAATATCCCTAAGATATAGTATAATCCCTTAAAATTATTAAAAATCCCATTAAATATCATGAAATCTCTTAAAATTCCCGAAAGTCCACTGAAACTTCGTAAAATCCGTTAAAATTATTAAAAATCTCATGAAACGTCATGTAATCTCTTAAAATTCCTGAGAATTCAATTAAATCTCATAAAATTCTTTGAATTCTTTAGAAGTCTTTAAATGACTAAATATCCCATAAAACATCGTAAAATCTCTTGAATTCCTTAAAAGTCCTTAAAAATCCTTAGAATTACTAAATATCCCTACAATATCTCAGAACCCTTTAAAATTATTTAAAAATTCCATTAAATGTCAGGAAATCTCTTAAAGTTCCTGACAGTCTAATAAAATCTCCTAAAATCCGTTGAAGGTCCTCAAAATAAATTAATATCTCGTAAAATATCTTAGAACTATTTAAAATTCCATGAAATCCCGTAGAATCTCTTGAATTCTTTAAAAGTTATCAAAATCACTCAATACCCCATACAATATCTTAAAATGCCTTGAAAATCCTTGAAAATCTGGTGAAATTCCCTTAAATTTCATAAAATCACTTGATATTCCTTAATATTATTGGATGTTCTATAAAATTCCTTAAAATTCCACAACCTAATCACTATAACCCTTAAAATTACTCAAAACCCTATCAAGTCTTATTAAATTTCGTAAAATCAATTGATATTTAAAAATTACTTAAAATCCCATAAAGTCTCATTATATATCTTAAAATTTCTGAAAATTCTTGAAAATCCAATATATTCTCACCAAACCTTTTACTAGAAATATAAGTGTCTTTAAAATTATTTAGAATCTTCCAAAATATCATGAAATCTTTAGAAATCTCTCGAAATTCCTGAAAAGGCAATGAAATCTCATAAATGCCTTAAATTCCCTTAAATCATTAAAATAACAATATCCTATGAAATATCGTTAAATCTTTGAAAATTATTTAAAATTTCACGCAGTTTCGTAAAATACTTTTAAATTTCATAAAATTTCTCGAAATGCCGAGAAATCACTTAATCTTTATAAAAACTCAATAAATTTCGTAAAACCCTTATAAATTCCGTAACATTATTCAAGGTTCCATGAAATCTCTTAAAATACCTTAAAATCTATTGAAATTTCGTAAAATGCCTAAAAATCTAAAAATAATTCTTATCCATCGAGTTCTAGGCTTGGCCCTTAAAGGCCCAAAGATTATATGTCATACTTTTTTGGCGATCACTTAAATTTTAATGAGATGTTAATGTCACATAACGAAGTAATGCATAAATGATAATCATTCTCTGATTTCTGGGCACTTAGCTCAATTAGTGTTAGTTACATCCAGACATTAGATTGAAGGCGCTAATTAGGTTTTAACGAATAAGAGACTCAGAATGTATGAATTATATGAGATATTATCGTACAGTAAATCCTGGTTGTAAATTTTATGCATCGAGCTTTCTGAACACTGATGACCTACAAAATTTTCATTAACATTATCTTTTATAATAGATATTATACTTTATTCTGGTTGGATTAAAATTAAATAAAAAGGTTTATCTTCAGACTATATATATATATATATATATTCAGTCTGAAGAGTAACAGATTGTTACGACTATTTCGTTCATGTAATGCACAGCCATAAAATTATTACTGCCGTGTAATGATTGCAATAGATTCAAGCACTTAAGTTCAGCTTGAAAGGTCGGCGCCAGATGAAATAATCAAATAATTATTCTAAGGGTCAAATATCGAAAAGATTCACGTTGGATATGCGATGTAGTTGTTTGTTGTACGATTGTGCGAATGTTTGTCGAGTAATATGTACATCCCACGTCCTAGAACGTGGTACGGAATGTAATGACACAAATTTAATGACTGCGGTTACTCGTAGGCGGTCGTAGGAGATTGCAATTAGAATCCAGAGAGATTCGAGATAGTTCAAGCGGACCTTTGTCGTGAGAAACACTCGCACGTTTCTTTACTTCCTATTTTCCTTCCTATATGTAGCTTTTTTGATCAGGACGCTTTTTTCAGTCCATATTTTTAGAGATCGAGAGTTTTTAAAAAATTGTATCAATTAGCAGGGTGTCTACTCATCTGTGCGGAAATTTAAGGAATTTCGAGAATTATTCATTCAAGTTTCAGACGTCTAGTCTGACGATTTAAATTCTTTGAATTTATTAAAATAAAAATATATTTTTAAAAAGTTTCCTTTTCCAAAACTCAAAATTTGTATTTATTTACTTGAAGCAGAGTTTCTATAGTGGACCGGGAAACCGGGAAAACCCTGAGAATTTTATTTGACTGGGAAAAACCCGGGAATTTCATTTAGAACCGGGAATTTTTGGCATTTTATTGAAAAATCGACTTTTTCTCTACTTTATATCTTCTTTTTATTCTATTTCTATTTTATCAAATTTGAAAAAAAAAAACTAGAAAAAAAGCACGCGCGCTACGCGTTTGATTATTTTAGTTTACTTCTTACAACTTCAAGTCATTCAAAAGCCAATCAAGTTTTCAACAAAAATTTTTGCGAGATTTTTTAGATATTCCGTTATACTACTTTTTTTAGAGAGAAATTTCAAGAGGTTTCTGGTAATTTTAAGAAATTTGAATTGTCGGGGAATTTCCAGGAATTAAAAAATTTCAGAGATTTTTATGATTTAAACAAAATTTTGTGTAATTTTTAAGGATTTCATCCAATTTTATGAGATTTCAAGAGACTTTTCTGAATTTTGAAAGATTTTTTTAGGAATTCGATGAAATTTCTAATGATTTTAAGGGATTTTATATTTTAAGCCGTCTCAAGCGATTTCTAGGAATTTTTAGAGATTTTTACGAATTTTTCACATGGATTCAAGAGATTTCTTATTTTACAGAAATAAGATATATTGTATGGGTATATAATTATATTATATTAAAATATCTTATATCTCCTAATTATATTATTCTTACAAATTTTCAGACATTTCGAAGATTTTCGTGAAATTACAGACTTGCAGGAAAAAAATTTAACCGGGTAAAGACTGGAAAAGACCGGGAGAAAACCGTTAAAAACCCGGGAATTTTAAATTGCCTGATCATTATAGACACCATGATAAATTATGCAAAATTCTGCTTTAAAAATCTTGATTATGCGAAATTGTGCGATGATGAAATTAGAACTATATTTACATATCGAATTGACGTAATTTATTTTTAAAACTAATAAAATATAATTTATTTATGTTTCAGGTAAGCTTAAATCCAGATCTTATTTATTGAGACCAAGAATGGTATTGTATGGTGAGTTTCGAGAATGTTATTTTTTTTGGCCGGGTATTTATTTAAAAAAACAGGAGTTTACTTTTTTTTTTAATAATTACATATCTAAACTATATTGGTCGACGTTTCAGACGTACAGTGTGACGATTTTTTTTTTTGCATTTAAAGATATGAAAAAAGACATTTTTCAATGTTCTTAAAACTCAAAATTTTTATTTATTTACTAGCAAAAATTTACTGGACATAAATTTGCTGTAAATTTAAATCAATTCTTTGGAACTTCTTAAAATCGCTGGAAATGGCTTGAAATCTCGTAAAATTTTGTGAAATCCTTTATTCGCTTAAAATCTGATGAAATCCTTATTAAGTTGTCTATAAATCTTCCGAAATCTATAGAAATCTCTGTAATATCCTTTTCATAACTCTTTCAATGAAACGCTTTAAAAATCCCTTGAAATCTTTTGAAAATTCTGAAAAATCCTTAAACTGTTTTGAATTCCTTTAAAAACCCTTTGAAGTTCCTTAAAATCTCTTGAAATTCCCTGAAATCACTTAAAATCAATATGAAATAAATATGTTTAACTAGTATTATAAATAAATAAAAATAAAATCGTGTTGAGGTTTTTTTTTTGATTTTATTAATCCAATAAATATACAAAATAATAATATTTTTTTGCTCTATTGTGTTAATATTTTTAGAATCAAAGCCATGAAGTAAAATTAATGTTTGCACTTTGTGGTAAATATAACTATGTTACTTTAAGTTGACTGGCAAAAACCGCGGGAAATGATCAGAAATTTGAAATTGTGCACCGAATTGCCACCTTGTCTCTTAAAATTTTTTTTGAATTCTTTTTATATCCTATAAAAATAATTTCTTTGAAATCTCTTCTTTAAAATAATTTAAAAAATCTTTCGCAATTTCTTGAAATTCGCTAAAGTCGATTGAAATCGTTTCTTAAAATTTGTTTAATTTTCTAAAATTGATTAGAGAGTCAATTTGAAGGAATATGTTTAGATGAAATATAATTAACACTTCTCGCAGATTATGGTATTTCCTTTAAATTATACGTGAACGGAAACTTGCTGAAAATCAGAGTCGCATTCCTCAACTTTCTCTATGAACGTGTCGTACTTGAACGCGGCGACATTATGAACAGCGCAGAATTTATTTAAAAGTATGATAATTAATTTCGTAACTCCTAGAAATAATGGCATTTCATATATACATACACACATATATATATATATATATATATATATTGGTACCATTACGTCAAATATTGCCGGTGTTCATTTTTATAACAGCCACTTTCTGCCGGAAGTTCTGTCAATAACCTTTGGTGATATTTTCTTCAAAATAATAAGACGTTACGAGATTGATGGAATTATGCAAGTTTCTATATGCAAATAAGCAATGCCGAGAGAATCTGGGAAAATAGATAAATACACAAAAACGACATAAAAACGTATTGCATTGAATTTTTCATTTTTCGAAAAAAATATTGCACATTTCAATAAGAAATGAATAAGAACTTGATGAAATGAATGGGTCAGTTGGATGGGGTTTTGCTCCTGATAAACTCGTCCCTGGTTCGCCAACACAGGACGTTGACTCTGGCAAAACTTTCGCCGACGCTTTCATGTGGAGCAGATACAGTATAATACATGTATGACTTATACATTTGTGTGCCTAATGTACCTGTAACGTATACACTGAAGTGACCAGAATGCTGGACTAGCGGCTAGCCAAGCAAAATTCACGAACTGCACATATATTGCACATATGGCATGATTCAAAGAAAGTATTGCATTGCATCAACTGTGCGAGCGAATATAATAAGTACCTAGTCAAACTTGTGAATTTTGCATTTCATCGATTATTTCGCACGATTCTTATAATTAGTAAAGCAAAGATCAGTTCTGAGTTTAAAAAACACCAGTTCAAATTTTAAAAATTTCCTTCATTGGTTCTTTATGTGGTTTAAGTTCTGAACGTTCAAATGAACGGATTTTTGTATTGAATGTATATTAAACCATAAACAGTGTTAAAACATTAATTCATTTGCATTAACATTAATTTTGTATAGAGGAATATGGAAGAAATTATAAGTTATAATATATTTAATATTTATATTTAATAAATTATAAGCACTTTTTATTTGAAGCGTAGAGAAGTGAACTTGAACTGATAAAGCGCTCTTCCATATACGATATAATAATTATTATATAGTATATAGTATATATTATTATAATAATTACAATATAGCTGATTTTAATTTTTCACTCATGGGAAATGTAATTTTTGAATGGAAACATTTTTTTTATAGGTTTCTTCTTTATTTTTTATTGTTTCTCCGTGGAAACCTAGTCCTTTTGCGTAGGACAATGGTTTTTGAATTCCTATTCAGTTTATACCACATTTAACATACAATCGTGAGACGATGCAGTAATACTGCTGCTCCGTGCTCCATTTCCTCCTCTTTCTCTTGCCTCTCTTCCTTCTTTCTCTTTTTTTCCAACTTTATACAACAAATACTGTGAAAACGGTACGTATACGTCGGAAACAGCTGGACGAGTTTTTATCCTGAACCAACTTTCGCGAAAGGATCCCGAAAACGTTTAAATTAATCGCGATCATCGCAGTTGGCAAGTAATATGCTTTCAAATTTTTTTTTCAAGTATCAGACGTCTAGTCTAGCGATTTTTTTCCATTTATATTGGAATAAAAATATCATGAACAGAAATTTTTCAAAGTTTCGAAATTAATGAAAATTTGTTGTTATTTACTAGTATAAAAGCATTGTAAGAAATTATAGTGATTATTATATTATTATATAGTGATTTAAAAGAATTTCAAGGATTAAAAAGACTAAGGGATTCTAAAAACAGTCGAAAATAGTTGTCAAAAGATTTTTTCAAATATTTTATAAATAAAATTTATAAAAGGATTGTAAGAGATGTATAGTGATTCTAAGGAATTTCAAGAGATAAAAACATTAAAAGATTTTTAAGAGATTTAATGATTGTTAAAAGAATTCCTGGAATTATAAGGTGTTTCAAAGAATTTTAAGTAATTTGAGAAAGTTTTAGGAGATTTTTAAGCATTTTACGAAATTTTACCAGATTTTAAGGTATTTTAAGAGATTTAAGGAGATTTCATGGAATCTTGAATAATGTTAAGGAATTTAAAACAATTTTACAAAATTTATTGAGATCTTAGAAATATTAAGTGATTTCGAGGAATTTTATGAAATTTTAAAGGATTTTACGATATTCCATAAAGGATATTAAATTATTTTAATAAGTTAAGGGATTTTATGGCATTTACGATAATTCATTGCATTTTCAGGAATTTCAAGGATTTCAAAGATTTCATTGGATCTTAAGTAATTTTAGGGATATTTACTTCCAGAAATTTTAAAGAATTTAGTGAGAGTATATTTAATTTTCAAGGAATAATAATAATTTGAAGGAATTTCATAAGATTTCATGGAATTTTAAGTAATTTTAAGAAATATTATTCGAAATACTGTAATTACTAGTTACTTCAGTTTTATGTTTAGGGATGCAAGCGTTGGGTTGGCAGCAGTGCCGTACTAAGTCGCGTTGTACGAAATGCGAGAGCCGAGAGGCTGGCAGATGGGTTTGAGAATTCGAAGCGAACAATAATTATTTTAGAGTATTGTCTTGTGGTGAGATTAGCCAAGTATTGAAGAGAGTGTCTGACGAGACGATGCCTGTGAGGTGATTAGAACTTGTAGCCTAAGAGGCATTTTATTATTCCTATTAACAATAAGGACCGAAGAGTCCAATAAATTTAATGTATTAATTGATTTAAGAATAAACGAATATTTGTGTTCTTTACAATATCAATTGATTTTGCGAAATTTAAAGGATTTTCACCATATTTTGAAGGATATTCAAGGCATTTTAAGATATTGTATGGGGATTTATATTTTAAAGACTTTTAAGGGATTTTATGGAATTTCATGGAATTTTAAATACTTGTAAAATATTTTACGAGATATTAACTTATTTTGAGGACCTTCAACGGATTTTACGAGATTTTATTAGATTGTCAGGAATGTTAAGAGATTTCCTGACATTTCATGAGATTTTAAATATTTTATTTATTTATTTTATTTATTTATTTTTAAGAGATATAATAAGACTTGATGGAATTTTGAGTAATTTAAAGAAATATCAAGAATTTACGAAATTTAAAGAAATTTCACCAAATTTTGAAGGATAATAAAGGCATTTTAAGGAATTTGATGAAACTTATGGAGATTTCTGAAATTAGATAAAGAATTACAAGACTTTATATTTCAAGAATTAAAAATTCTCAATTATTTTTTCTTCTAGCAAAAGGAATGCAAAAACGAGAAATTAATAATTCATCATAATTCCTAGTGAATTAAAATTCGTAAAAGTCTACACCAAGATGTGTTTATTCGATTAACAATTTTACTGATGCGTTTCAGATGACGATAACCGCCTTGCATTGCATAGTAACGAATCACATCGAATTGTTTACAAGTGTAAACGTTTAACCGCGTTCTCTCCGAGCGACCCATATTTCCAGATAGGTATTTCAGCCAACGGTAGTTGTGCACTTGTGTCCGTAAGAATGTACAGGTATACTTATCGCGACACCTGTGCTCACGTACGTGACTCTATACGCAATCAAACATCAGATGCATATTGAAACGTAGAAGAAGCGGGAACTTTGCTTCCGTTATTATTAACAATAAGAAAAATCTTCAAAGGTTACTGCGAAAAAAACGTATTTCGCATAATTTATGTAGATTTTAATGATAATCTTATGAGAAGAAAAAAGTTCAATGAATAATTTACGGCGACATTTATAAATGAAATAATTGTGCTGATAGTTAAACTACTTAAACTGATACTACCCAGGTAGAAATTTAAGTTCTTCCCTCAGTTTCATCAAGTGCGCAAAAAAAAAATACAATTTAAGTTGAGTCAAATATGGAACTGATTTTATCACAAAGAAAGACATGGATCTCCCGAATTTGATATCTATACACTCTGATTGAGAGAAAAATGGATTTTACCGTTTATGATCTTTGAAGTTTAACTACGGGACAGTGATCTAGATATTTAACCGTACAATGTGGATATTAAACCGTATAATCTGGATGTTAATTTCTAAAATCCTGGATTATAAAACTCAAAATCTAGATTATACGGTTTAACATCCAGATTGTACGGTTTAATATCTAGATTGCTCTCCCGTAGTTAACTTTCCAAAATTATAAACGGTACAGTCCATTATTATCAATGATGTAGTTTGGGCGCTCTGTACGTGATTAATTTCTTATTTTTGCACTCCTTATAAATTACCTATATCTTCTATCATAAACTATTTATTTATCCTATTTTATAAACTGAGAAGTGTGTCAGATTTTAACATTTATAATCTACAGATTTTATAGTTTATAATCCACAATATTAGAATTTATAATCCCATAACTATATATACTTTAACTATCTGTCCATGGTTAAAAAATCCTTGAAATAATCCAACTTGGAATACTGACATACATATTTTTTTATAGAATTTTTATAGTTTTGAAGAAAGTATCCTATATCTTTAAAAAATGGTGTAACGAAATGTCTCGAAAATTTCTTATAAATTGTTGTTGCAAACCTGATTGGCTTTTTGAATGACTTAAAGTTGAAAAAAGAAAAACAATCTAATAGTGCAAAAAAATTTCATGAAAACCTTCGAAATTGCTTCAAATTCGATAAGATTTCTTAAAACTCCCGAAAACCTCTTGAAATACCTTAAAAATTCACAGAAATTATTAAAATCATATAAATCTCTTGATGTCCAAATTAAGATTCGCAAAAATCTCTAATAATCTCTAAAATTCTCTTGGAATTTATTAACATTTAAAATCTCTTAAACTCCTTAGAAATCTTAATAATAAAAATATTAATAATAATCTTAATCTCCTTAAAAATTCTACAAAATCTTTTAAAAATCATATATGATTTGAAAGTCCTCAATAATATTACCTGAAAATCTTGAAAATCCTGTAAACCCCATAAAATATTTTAAAAATCATAAAAATCCCTTGATAACTCTGAAAATTCGTGAAACCCTCTTAAATTTCCCAGAAACTCCTTCAAATTCTTTAAATTCTACGATAACGTTTAAAATCCCTTTATGAACTTTAAAATCCATTAAAATTATTAGAAATAAATAAAATTTCACAAAGTATTTAAAAATTCCAGAAAATTTTTAAATTATTAAAATCTCTTGACTTCTTTTAAAATTCCGGGAAATTTTATCACAAAATTTAAAAATTCTCTGAGACCTTTTCAAGTCTCTTAAAATTTCTGGAAACTCCATAATAAAAATAAAATTCCTTAAAAGTTTTTAAAACGTTCAGAAACCTCAAATCATTTAAAATTTCACGAAAATTTTCGAAATTGCTATAAATTTGTTGAAATCATGTCATTAAATTCCATGAAATCTTTAAAATCATAAAAATCTTTTGAATTCTGTTAAAATTCCTCGAAATTTCATGAGAACATTAGAAATCTCTTAAAGTTCTTCGAAGCCTCTAAATATTCCTCAAAATATTAAAATTCCAGAAAATCATTTTAAAATCTTAAAAGTCTTTAAAACTTCACATAAATGACTTGAAAATTGTCAAAATCTATTAAACCTCCTAGAAACCTTTTAAAATTTCTTTCTAAAAAAGGTGTTAATGTCTCTAAAGACTCGCATACATTGTTATTTCAAATCTGCTCTCTAAATTTGAATCAGCGAAATTTTATTGGTTTTTGAATGACTCCAATTTCTAAGAAGTATAATAAACAAATAAATACATAAGTAACGCCATGTTTTTAGCAACAGGAGTCTAAAAAGAAAAATTAATCGCGCGCGAAGCGCGCAGATAATACTTGCTAATTAATAAAAAAATGTTCTTTTAATTTAATATGTAAATTTATAAAAAGTGATGCAATATAATACAGCGAATTTGCATAGCATTCTAGTAAAAAGTAATATAAATTCCGAAGAAGATCGGATAGCATTTAAGCTATTTGAAACTTCAAGGTTTGGTATAAGCTTTTTATTTTTGTCGTCACCTGTTTAATAGCAACAACTGAACATCGTCCTACGCAGCGATGTCGCATATACAATACACTCTATGTATTCACTGTTCATGACATAATATCATAGTCCATTAATAAATTAATCGTTCGTTCGAACGTTCGATATACGAGGTGGGATCATGTCATTGTTGGTACGATTAATCATCAGAGAGTGTCGTTCATTGTTAGTAGACTCGATTTCCCAGGAAGATATTGCAAAAGATCTGCATAAGGAATACGGAAAAACGAATTGATAGATAATCGATCCCAGGAACTGCTCAAGTTTTCCTCCCTCTTATTAAAGTATTATAAATAAACGACCTCGATTTGTACCGAACATTAATTCATTTTTTCGATTGCCTCGAGACACGCGAACCTCATGAGTGGCGGTTTCATAGGAATGACTCGTTTCATAATTTTCGTAATAAAAAATAATATAAAGAAGTTTTGTACGTACATATTGTATTTCTAGATTTTTCATTGGCTCTTTATACGAAAACAAATTGCTTTTCATGTTTACAACGAAAAGAACAATTTCGAGAATAGAGCTGAAAACATTATCATAAATTACGAAACGACATTATTATGTTATGAACTATTTCATGTGGAAAAATAATTACCGAATAAATCAAATTCAGTAGTTTTTATTTCGAGGGATCGTTAAAGACTCAAGAAGAAAACAAAATGCAAATTAGTAATGAATTTGTTGATTAGTTCATTTGAGATTAGTTCTCATATTAAGAGAATTATTGGGTTGAAGTTTCTGACGTCTAATAGTCTGACGAAAATTCTTATTCTATTTTTTTTTCTGCATATTTTGGATTAAGAATATGAGAAAAATCCGAAAATCATTTTATTTTTATTTATTTATTATTTTTGTTCGACTCTTATCACAAAATTTGGAATTTGTGATTAACTTTAGGTATTCCGTTAGCTTTTCAGCTTTGTTTTTTTAATTTACTGTAGCTTGAAATTCTTATTTCGTTAAGCAGTATAACGTAAGATATATAATTATTAAAGGGCGCAGATATATTTACGAGCACCTATTTAATGCGCTTCGAGGTTAAATGATCCTTCGGTTAGCCATTTTCATGAAAACAACGCTGTTCTGTACGTCACAGGCGTTAAATGTTAAAACAGCGAAGAATCGCAATGAATGTTCATTTATTACGCTCATAAATTAAATTTTTTTCCCTCTTCTTGAACACAAGGAAATAATGCCAGAGGTCGAGTCGCATCTTCTTTAAATATCATCTAAAAAAGCTTTTTTGTATCCTTCCCGGTCTTTTTTCAAGAACTTTTTGTACTTGCAATTGAGGTATTTTCCATCTTTAATTATAAAGCTTTGAAAACTGAACGAAATGTCTTTCTTTTTAACATCAGGGTAATTATTTGATCACTTTTCTTGCCATTAGTCGGATCAGTTTTAGACCTCACTAATTAAACTTTAGATTCCGAAGAAAAAAATGACTAGTAACCTTTTATTATCTAATTATTTAAAATGGAGATTTATTCCACACTTTTTATTCCAGATTAAATATATGGTGCAAAGTTATATTTATGCTTAGAACTTTATATATTCTTCTTCTTTGCATTTGAATAAATTCTATGAATTCATTAAAGCTCGAGGCATATGTAATTAATTATTTAATGTAAACTAAGTCAAATAAGTAAAAACACTTTCTATTCATTATAAAATGATGAGAATTCAAGAATCTTGCACTGAAGGCATGAGTTGAAATCTGAAGAAAGATCTTTGAACTGAAATTGGTCGTCCTTGTTCTTTCTTATTGCATGGTGCTTACCTCGGTGTTTAGGCTGTCTGGATAGAAGTTAAACACCTGCTCAAGACCTTCCACTCTACCTTCAACCTGTTCAGATACATATATAGTATTGTGATATACATATGTGTACATATCGATCGTCATATTCGTGACCAAGATTTGCGTGCAACTTACACTTTATCGAATACTTCTATATTATTCACCGGACCGAAAGATTCTATCTATGTAGATGAATGCGGACGGGGAATTTCAAACTACATGGATAACATATATATATATATA
>UCOH01002165.1:0-19868 GCA_900474275.1 Synergus japonicus
GTGTTCGATATATTGGTTACATCTCTTTTTTAAGATAGGAATATTTGACCATGAAAACTAATGGTTTGCACTAAATATTTGATACAAACTAGCAAAACAAGACAGTTTCCTTATTGGATGAAACATGTGAATAAAAACAGAAAGGTATACTCGTCTGTCAATAAATTTATAAGAGCGGAAGGAAAAAGGCAACTCAAGCTTCTTAGTGCCTAGCTGTATAATGCTAAAGTCGCTTCACATGTAACGTTTTCCTTTGAAACTTATCTCAAGTACTACATTATTCCCTGAAAGAAGTTTCTAGAGGGTCGAAGGAGTTATATGTATAATGTATATATATATATATTATACGTATACTATACATACCTGTACAGATAATGTTACAGAATCTGCGGTTTCTCCAAGAGTAGGCTCACTCACATAATCACATCCTACTGTTCAAATACGAAAGCGTTCCAGATATGAATTATGCAAGCACAAATGCATCCAAAAAGTTAAGATTATATCTGAAATGTCTAATCGGATTGAAAGTAGCGCATACGCGAGAAAGGATTTGCTTCGACCTACGTCAAACACTGTTAAGGATTATTCTAATTTATTCATGCAGGATTAACTTGAAAAAGTACAAAAAGAAGTACCCTATAGATCTTTTAATAATTCCTAACAAATTTTTTTTATACATACATTTTCACAAATCCCCAGGTATGGATTAAATATTATTTTTCTCTTTGCAGTTATTTAATTTAAAGCATCGCGAAGCATAAAGTGTTGTAAAGTTTGACTTGCTGGAAAGTAAACTTATTTAACATAATGAAGGATATATAGTGTATGCAGTACACATTTGCTTGTCTTTCCACATCAATCAACATTAGCTTTCGTTTGAAAAATTCGATGAAGAACTTTCTGTAGTACTGTTGCATAGATTTTACATTCCTGAAACGCTTACAACCAATAGGCCCAGTGAACTGCTCAAATACCAGGCTCGATATAGACGTTACCAAAGCCAAACGGTGCTTGTAGCAAACGTTGATTGGATTCCAAAGTCTCGTTTCACGATTCACTGGATATTTGATACGATGTAAAGAGAATACCAACACATACGTTTGCATCCATCCACAGATTTTCATCGCACACTAGGTCTTAACTAAACTCATCTGTTTTCAGGAGTTTCTCCTTATTTACATTTGTCTAACTTTACTTAAATTAGAATGTCACTCGCGCCTTTGTCACGTAACATCTTTTGAAATCTCTTCCAATTCCTTAAAATCAATCAAAATTCTGCAGCATATTTTACTATTTCTGTGTTTGTCATAAATAATATAGAGTTTTTTTCCGATTTCAACTCTCTTTCCATAGAGTTTCCTCGAATTGAAAATAAAATTCTAAAATAGAGCTTATTAGTCTTGTTTCAGCAGTTTCATTAATGATAACGATATGTCTCTCAAGAACTAGCATAATATCGCTTGAAATCAAAACTCGCGTATCTCTTAGACGCAGTACTACAGAATTAATTTACCTCGTAGATATCTCGCTGCTGTCTATTCGTCGCAGCTCGCGCGAGCTGCATTTAGAGCGGATCTCGAAACGACTAAACGTAACTCACGAATATCCGAGAATTTGTCCTAATTAGCGTAAACCGGCGTTAATGAAGATTCTACTTTCGCGGAATTAATTAAGGTGGTTTCCGAAGTTCGCCGACTACCGGTCGGCAGGTAGGCGTGAATGAGGTAGCCAGTAGAGATGGAGGGCCTTCGTCTAAAGCTCACCTGTAAAAAGGAAGAAGATATACCGGAGGCTTGCATCACTGAATATTCATGTATTGTAATCAACCCCCTCAGACTGCATTGCGTATCTACACGACCAGTTCCGGTTTGAGGCGTGTTCCGTCGTCACAATACTTTTTATAAACCTAATTTTATTATTTTAATTCTTCGCGCGATTATAGACCAATCAAGCGGTAGAATAAAGGACAAGCGCTCCTGCGCATGAACGGCGTTGGCAGTACACATTTTTTAGCACTCAATCATAATCGATCGTGCCGTGTAGAGCTCTCGCGTGCTTATATCTCGTATCGTATGCCCTTGCGCATAAAAAGCCTGTTCTCACCTAGAGTTCGGAAACCGTTCGACTCTGTTCGATCGGAGATCCCTCGTCGGATCAACAAAATCATATAAAATCAAACAACCACGTGTGTGATGCCAACGCCGATTCTCGCGTCTCGTTTTTGTGTTAAAGTTTTAGTTATCATATCTCTAAAGTGTAGCAAACCCTCGTGGTGAATTCTACATAGAATTCACCTTTGTAGATTGCTACGCGAGCAAGTGTACATGGGTCGTATGACTCATTACGCGAGAAATTCATATAATCACATTCAATTTCAATAAAAGGGTTTTTTATGCCTTCGAGGCTTTTTCCCTAAAATCTGTGTTTTTCATTCAATTATTTTCCTATCATCTTAATTTCAAATAATCGTGAATCTAGTGTTTTAATTCGTGTCTTGTGTGCAAATAAGAAATTGCTATTGCCTAAAATTCATAACTAGGTGGTTGAACCATTTCAGGCAAAACCATCCAAAATTATACAAGGCGAGAGCACTCAGCTTCGCACTCTTAACCGTTTTCTATCTTGCACTGATTTTTTTTTCTACCATCTTTGCAGCTCAATTCAATTTCAAATCCATATTTAGGTCAGTAAAAAGACATTGAAGAGTTTCGTTGGAAACTCTAAAAAAATCTAATTTAAAAAATTTTTTAAATATCTTCAAATTCATTTAAATATCTTCATTTAATATCCTAAAAATCTCTTTAATTTCGATAAAATCACTTAAAACTCGTTAAAAATGCACCGAAAAACCTTCAAAATCATTAATCTTTTTTGCAAACCCTTAGATTTTGATGAAAACCTTCGAAATCTTTGTAAATTCTACAAAGTCTTTTAAAAATCATAAAAAGCTTTTGAAATTCCTCAATAAAATTCCCTATAAAGTTTAAAACTCCTTACTTAAATCCCACAAAATACTTATTTTAAAAGTCATAAACTTTATAAAATTTCTTAAAATTCCCAGAAAAATTCTTGAAATTTTACCGTAACATTTGAAATCATTTGATATCTGTTAAATCCCTTAAAAATATTACATAGAAATCTTATCAAATTAATTTGATGGAATTCCATGAAATTCTTTAAAATTCTCACAAAATCATTTAAATATCAGAAAAATTTCTCGAAATCACTTAAAATTTTTAGAAATCTCATATAAAATTCCTTAAACTTTCAGGATAATATTTCAAATTCCTTAAAACCTCGTAAAACTCTTACAAAGCTTTAAAATCCCTTAAAATTATCACGAAATATCCTAAAATCCCATAAAATTCTACAAAATCGTGTTAATATCCCAAAAATCACTGCAATTTCGATAAAATCACTTAAAACTCGTTAAAAATGCACATAAAAATCCTTCAAAATCGTTCATCTCTTGAAATTCGTATTAAAATTAGTGAAAATCCCTGAAAATTTCTAGTAATCTCTAGAAGTTTATTATCATTTAAAATCTCATAAAGTCATGAGAGATTTCATCACATTCCATAATATCCTTAAAAATATTACAAAATCTTTTATAAATCACAAATATTTTTTGAAAACCCTTAAAATTTGACGATAACCTTCAAAATCTTTGTAAATTTTACAAAATCTTTTAAAAATGATAAAAAGCTTTTGAAATTTCTCAAGAAAATTCCCTATAAAGTTTTAAATTCCTTATTTAAATCCCACAAAATACATATTTCAAAAGTTAAAAAAGTACCTTGAAGTCCGATTGAAATGTGATCAAAGTCGTAAAAAATTCTAAAAATTCACAGAAACTTTTCTGGAATTTTTTTTTAAATTCTACCATAACATTTAAAATCCCCATTATCTACCATAAAATCTTTAAAAATTCCTAGATTTTCAATGTTTTCGAGTTAAGACTCGTGACAAAATGATTATTAACGAAACCAAATTCACTTCACTCGGAATTTACGATTCGGCATGTATCGATTGTCGAAAATCACTATCGATACTTACACGAATCAGAAGTGCGCAATAAGCGTTACGATATTTCGACTTCGACTCAATTATCTTTTTAGAATAGAAATAAGTATATTAGGCATAAATAGAGATAAAACAGTTTTCCGCACCATGTATATTTTCTTGAAAATACTTTTAAAATATCCGGTGTGGTACGCAAATAAGGTTTGCAGGTTCAAACCTGCCGAAGGCGATTCTTCTCCAGTGCGCTTTGAGAACAGCAATTTTTATGAGGAGTTACACTGGTGAACACGTACACCCACGCTGTGTAACTCTCTTCATCAAAAGAAATCCTTGCACAAAGAACCGCCGCCGTCTTCGCGTAAAAATCTTCTTTTCTTCAATCCTTAAATCTGCTATGCAGTTTAAAGCATTTCCTGTGATTATAATATCAATCTTTATAACCATTGTTTAAAATTTCTCCCTGCTTTTGAACATATAAAATCATTCCAAGAAGTCAAATTCTAAGTTATTCTTTTTAATTGCAGCTTTAAAATTTATGTAACATAAATTGTATTTCTTCTGACACTATTAATTTTGAAGTTATTCATCTCGGACGTATTAAAAATAACACAAGCGTTATATCACTTACAAAGTAAAAAGGACGCAAAGTTCTTTTTTCTTGAATTCTAGAGGCCTTTTACAAATTTAGCGACCCACAAAATCCCGTGAAGAAATTCAGATTCGTATTTGATAGGGCTCGGGCCAGTTTCTCTATATTTAGTCAGGCTCTGGTCGGGAAAATAGTCAGGGCCTAATGGAAATGGTAACGCTTAAAAACTCAGGTCCCTGTCAAGAGAATCGGATCGGGTTCTCGTGAGATAATCTAGGTTTAACCTATTTTGATTAAATTTTAGGTAACCTATATGGCCTACAAATTTTTTAAAAATAAATAATATAAAGTTAACTATATAAATAACTATAAGAGAAATTGATTTATTTAAAACCGTGAGAAATGTACTTTAGAAAATATATCTTCATTGCATCTTTAAAATTGTTATTTAAATTTCTTTTACCAATTTAACAATGTCTAAAGATACAATGAATATAGTTTTTCAAATAACATTTTTTACTGTTTTAATTAAATTAATGAGTCTCAATAATTGTAAGACCTATTTTATTACTTTTTACATAAGTTTTAATTAATTATATTCTATCCTTACTTTTTCCTGCGCACGTTTTTTACGATCCATTTCGCACTGACAATGAGGTTATTTATTTACTTTATAAAATAGCCTACAGCGCGCTGTCAACTATTTTGCAATTATGAGTTATATCAAATTTTACAAGTCCCTCTTCGGGTTCTGACTAGAGGTGAATAGATTACTAAGTCGAAGCAAAAGAGGGAATCTAGCTAGTACCCAATCACTTCCTCCAAAAATTCTTTTTAACTAGAATGTCTAGCTGGATTTTCGTTAGAATCCAACTTTAAATAAGGACAAGTGGGGAAATTTCCACACGGGATACTTTGCATATTTTCTTCACTTGTAATTCTCAACTTTTTCACACAGTTTGACACAGCTTTCTTATACGAATTTATTGACATCAAAAACTTATTTTTGAAACTTTGTCAAGTTTGTGTAAGTTTGTGTTGTATTTAGTATCGAAATATACTATTTCGATAAATATGTGATGTTCCTTTTAGTTTGTATGGTAGAATGGATCAGAAAAGGCAAAGGGGAATATAATAACGAACTGATATTGTGCCAGTGAAGGCTCTTCACGAAAAGTTTTTCAGCAAGTTCAGGAGCTCTCTATAGTTTCCACCGAGATTTCGTGCTGAAATTAATCTCGAAGATATAGAAAATAAAATCTGGAAAATAAGATTAAAAGCTTTTGAACTCGAAGAAAATGCTTATTCAAAGATAATTCCTGCAATATAATTAAAATGTTTTCTTTCAATATTTCGCCTCTGTATATAAGACGGCAAGATGAGGATATCTATTCAGACTTGTGGCACATTTTTAATCCGAGACTTTCATTCTGGACTCATTCTCATTTCTCCTTTTCGCTATTCTTATCCTTATCCATCGGCGCGGTGCACCTTAATAGTTCTTTGTTAAATTTTTTTTCATAAAGCTTGAGAATCCCGGTACTGTCTTTGCATGGACTCGAAGTCAGGGTCTCAGGCATTACTCTGAGCCATTATATTATTCAACGCTTCTGAGCAGTTGAATGACATTAAAAATTCAAATGGCATAAAAACAAAATAGAGGCTAAACAAAAATTTATCCTTTTAAATTCTGCGAAGGCTTAAAGCATATAAAACTCATCCAAATAATCTTATATACCTCGCTTCAGTTAATTGGAAAATTCTTCTTTCCTTCTGGATTTTCTCTGGCTTTTAAAAGTTTAAATTCACGCAATTTTTGTTTTATATTCATGAAGAACTGCTATTTTCAATGCCCGAGAATCAAGTAATTTTTTTTAATCGAGTTTCTTGGAGTATTTAAAAAATTTACGAATCGTAAAATTGAGTTCAGTCATTTCTTACCCACATCACTGCAGATGCATGAATAAAGTAAGGAGAAGTTTGATGAAGTTGTGAAACTTGGTGCCTTATTTTTTTTTTTTTTTTAAAGTTTTAGATTTTAAGAAATGACTGTAGAAAGTTTTTAATATTAGAAACTTTAATATGATAAGACATAAAGGTATACGGGCGAGGAGATTTTAATGCTGGACATAGTTTTCTAAAAGAAGATAAACGATTTTTAAGCCAGACTTCCTACTGGCTCAATTAGTCGCTTCTCATTATGGTGACCTAATACTATTTAAGTGCAAACTAGCGTTATCGATCCTTACTTTGACTAAAAACTGCACTTAATCCAAGATCAGTGTCAAAAAGAGGAAAGCACCCAAGGAATAAAGAAAAGAAAAAGATAAAATAAACCACGTCGAAGCGTCAAGACCACAACTCGTACTATAATTACCTCATGCTGTTAATTACTTAGAATAAAAGAGAAGATGGTTTTCGTTGACTGAAAATAGGAAAATAACAATTTTTTATTATCTAAGTAGAATTTCAATTAATCTTGTGTAATTATTTCTGTTACAGGTGCGTATGGTGAGCTTAAATTTCTCAATTTCTACACTAGAGTAAGTGAATTTTACTTTAATCATTAAATCATCATTTTTCATTTTTTTATTTCCTTTCCATGAAGTTATAGCTTGAAATTATTTAAATTTCATTGGAAGGAAATATTTATGAGAATTATATCATTTCATTTTGCATTACAATCATTTGTAATCTCTATAATTTAATCTTTAAAAGAATATGAGGGAAGCAAATTCATTTTGCAATAATTTTAAAAGTCAATATATTAAACAATTCCGACTTTCCATCAAGCAAGAATTATGCTAGTCAACATTTGTGCTTTTAGCATTCCATAAATCGGATATCCGTAGCATCTGCAGTATATTATTCTCTTAGGTAATAATAGCGGCTTCTGGTATATTGTTCTCTAGGGATCAGAATTTCATTACATAATTTTTAATTACAGTTTATGAAAATAATTACTCTTGATATTCTGGTTTACAGTAAACTTTTAAGGTCTTGCTCTTATGAAATATCATTGAAAATTTTTATTAAAAAAGCGAATGTTGGTTCATTTCAAATAAGAACTCACTCGAGTGACTTTTTTCACCCTGAATCAATTTAGAAAAATGCAGTTTAGTTTCTTTGAATCAAATAAACTTTCTTTAATTCAAAGAAACTTTTCTTGAATTGAAAGAAACTTTTCTGTAATTCAAAGAAACAGTTTTTCTGGTTGTAGAACTGTTTAACAAAGTAATAATATTCGTCGTTTTTGCAAAATAAATTATTCCAAATGTAATGAAATTTTCTTGGTCGTAAATGTCGGTCATCTTTTATGACAGTAAACACGACTCTTTTTGTCATATACACCACTCTTGAATCTCTGAAGTGTAACTCGAGTTGAACTTCCGTTCAACCTCAACCTTTGAAGGCTATATTTCATGTGTATGATGTCTGTAGGGAAATTATTTTTCAACTCACTAAATCTAAAAGTACATTCTGTAAATTAAAATAATAGAATTCAACTATTTACATAATAATGTTTGTGTGAAGGGTTAATGTCTATTATATTCAAAGAATTGTAATAATGTTGAGTAGCAGTACATTTTGCTTTCACTTTCAATAAACGTTTCCGTATTAAAAGCAAGGTAGGTTTAGAACAGACAGAGAATCGTTTAGCTGCAAATCGTTATCTTCCATTGTAAAAGAGCTGGTATCTGGGGAGTAAAGCCACCCTCACAGTTCGCCTCCAGCACATGAGCAGTAAGCTCTAACGATAACGTTCCGCATTCACGTTTAGATTGTGTACGACGATTACTCGATGGTGTTTTGTGCTCTGCTCTGCCTTTCCTTTATTATTGTTTTAACAACATAAAGGAAAAACGGTATCTCCTTGACCAACTTTTTTCCAATGTTTTCAAGAAAAACAATTTCAAACTCAATGCTTTTATATCTAAAAAGTTTTCTTTGATGGTCTTTGGATTATTATGCCATTTCAAATGGAACCATGACACGCTTGTTTTGCATTTTTATTTGAAACATGATCACAAATCATTCTGAAATAATTTTGAAATAATTCTTTACATAAAATTCCAGGAAGGCTTTTCCAGAAGTTCATATTTTTCAGAAATATGAAGAAACTCATGCAATGCAATTCATGCAATAAAATGGAGGATAATTAAAGCGAAGAATGTGGAAACCGAGTTGTAAAATTCAAGTTTTGGTTCTCTGAAAAGGGAATTTTCTTCTCAAACACAAAGGACTTACATTCCGTGCACCAGGAGAGAATATTTATAAGAATTTTAAGGCAGAAAGAGTTTATTATTTTCAAGGGTTCTTTTGTACTCAGGGCAGTACTTCCCAAGTTCATTCAGCCATGCACATGCACATGCGCCCTAAATCTACTTCAACATCGTCGCGCAAACGCTTTTCTGGGTGCTATACGTTATGATTATCATTGTATGTGCTTTCTTTCCCTTCTCACCACGATTCCTAATTACGTTTACTTCGCATTAAGGCACTCGCATCAACGCTTCGATGCACTCTCCCTCCTACTGAATTTCCGCAGTTTCGGAGATGACAAAACGAATTGGGCAACAACTTGCAGAGAATATTATATTACCAAACTTCCATTCGCCTTTTGATAGCACAAACCTTCAGGGGATGAAGATTATGAATAATCAGGACTTATCAAGGCATTTGACAAAAATGTGAGATTTTTTGCAATTTCAAGAGATTTCGAAATATTTCAATTAGATCTTCTTTAATCAGGGTGTCTAGCGAACCGAGAAACCGGGAAAAACCCGGGAATTTCATTTAGGACCGGGAATTTTTTAAGGATTAACGATATTTTGTGTAATTTTAAGTGATTTTAAAAACTTGTAAGGTATTTAAATCCCTCTCAACTTGAATCAGTGAAATTTAACTGATTACCAGCCAAATTCCACTGATTTTCAGTGACTCTTTTCTCACGATTTTAATTAGTGAAAAATCTACTGGAAATCAGTGAAAAGTTACTGAAATTTTCAGTAATCGTAACTACTAAAAATGTCAGTGACTTTTCACTGATTCTCAGTGAATTTTCCTGATTAAAATCGTGAGAAAATGACTCACTGAAAATCAGTGGAATATGACTGATTCAATTTTAGAGAGAAGGGATTTCACAAAATTTCATTGGATTTTTAAATACATATTTTGAGGGTTTCATTGGGATTTAATTGGACTTTAAATAATTTTAAGGAATTTAAAAGGATTTTACAAATTTATTAAGATTCCTAAAATTAGACTAAAAATTACAAATTTTTATATTTCAGAAATCAAAATCTCTGAATTATTTAGCATACTTTCGAAATCCCATAATTTTTCCAATCTCACATCAGTTCGGGACAAATTATAAGATTTTAAAGGATTATAAATAATTTTAAGGAATTTGACTATTCATTTTCTGGAATTTTAAGTAATTTGAGAAACTTTTAGACATTTTACGAAATTTCATTGAATTTTAAGGTATTTTAAGAGATTTAATGAGATTTCACGGAATCTTTAAAAATGTTAAGGAATTTAAAAGGGCTTTAAGGGCATGTATTACTTACCTGATTCCTACCTTACCGACATTTTTTCTCTGTAACGCTACGTCTACATTTATAAAGATATCAAATTGAAAATGTATAAAGTTAAAGAAAATATGCTAATGTATGTTTATCTGGTCTTAAATTTTTATAAAAATTAAAAAAATTTTTTGCAAAAATTTTTTTTTTCAAAAATGTCAATATTTAAGACCAGACAAACGTAGCTTAAGACTTTAGCTTCAAATATGGAAATTTTCAATGTGGTATCTCAATAAATGTAGACGTAGCGTTACAGAGACAAAAATATCGGTAAGGTAGGGATCGGGAAAGTAATACATGCCCTTAAGTAGAATATTGAGATATTAGAAATATTAAGTGATTTCACAGTTTTTCGAGGAATTTTATGAAATTTTAATGGATTTTACGAATTTCATTGGAATTTTAAGTAATTTTCAGAGATTTTACAATTTTTCATAGAATATTAAGTTATTTTAACGTCTTAAGGGATTTCAAAGGATTTACGAGATTTCATTGGATTTTAAGTAATTTTATAGGACTTGATGATATTTTGGGAGATTCTAAGTAATTTGAAGCAACTTTAAGATATTTTATGAGATATTAAGTAATTTGAAGAACATTA
Source organism: Synergus japonicus (assembly GCA_900474275.1). Lineage (NCBI taxonomy): Eukaryota > Metazoa > Arthropoda > Insecta > Hymenoptera > Cynipidae > Synergus > Synergus japonicus. The sequence goes on from UCOH01002165.1 coordinate 10,802, forward strand.
ATTTTCAGAAATTTTAAAGGATTTGGTGAGATTTTATTGGATTTTCAAGAATTCAACCAAATTTCTTGGAATTTCGAGTAATTTTAAGAGATATAATGAGACTTTATGAGATTTTGAGTAATTTAAAGTAATTTCACCAGATTCATAAGATAATAAAGGGATTTTAAGATATTGTATGGAAATTTTACACGATTTCATGGGATTGTTTGGAATTATAAGGAATTTTATGAAATTTTATAGGATTTTAAATAACTTTACGAGATTTGTCTATATTTTATGGAATTTTAAGTAATTCTCAGGGGTTTTACCACGTTTTATGGGATATTATGTAATTTTCAAGACTTTGAATGGATCCAATAGATTTTACAAAATTTTAGTGAATTTTCAGAAATATTAAGAGATTTAATAAGACTTTATGGGATTTTGAGTAATTTTGAGTAATTTTACGAAATATCAAGTGAATTTACGAAATTTTAAGGAATTTCATCTTTTGAAGAATAATAAAGTAATTTTAAGGGCATGTCTTACTTACTATATAAGCAAGTTTTTAAACCCGGTTTTTTTTCTACAATTTTTACATTTTCAAAAATATTTTAGTCAACATCCGTCCGTGTCCACGTTTTCGACGGATGTTGACTATAATTTTTTTGAAAATGTAAAAGTTGTAGGAAAAAAACCGGGTTTAAAAATTTGCTCATATGGTAAGTAACACATGCCCTTAAGGAATTTTATAAAACTCATGAAGATTCCTGATGAAATTAGATAAAGAATTACAAAACTTTATATTTCAATAATTAAAAATTCTCAATTATCTTTTCTACTAGCAAAAGCTGTGCTCAAACGAGAGACTAATTAAAACAAAAAATGTATTTAATTTTTTTTCTTTTTTTTTCAAAAATCAGAAAAAGGCAACTATAAATTGGTAGCAGGAAAAAAATTTGACCGAGAAAAGACTGAAAAAAACCGGGAGAATAACCGGGAATGTGAAATTGTCTTATCACTAGACACCCTGTTAATATTTTTGCCTCGAGATTCCAGTAGTTAATCAGAATAATAATAATAATATCCAAAACTGCCCTTGTTATTGAAGTCTAGCCATGTTGGGAGGGGAAAGGACCATATATAGTAGATCTCAAAAGAGAAGAAGGGTCGAGTCCCCTGATTTGCAGTGTCTCGTCTATATTACGCTTTTTTCTCCCTCTCTCGTTCTTTTTTGTTTCTCTTCCGTCCTCTTCTCATTGCCTATCTTTCTCAATCCTTTTCTTCTTCCCTTCACCTTCTTTCTCTCTCTCTCCCACTCTGACTCTCATTCAAACTTACGAATACATCTCCAGGACATATAATACGTATGTGCAAAGAGTCACCTTCACAAGGGCACCTAACGTTCTCGGGTGCGGATGCGGTGCACCTACAGAGTTGAGGGTACAGACATGGTGCTGACGACAGTGCCGCGAATACACCACAACGCTCTGCACTCATGGTTTTGCGTTCTCCTGCGACACCATGGTGATCGGCTTTTTTTTTCTCTGCCTATCCTCTTTCTCGACTTTCCTACTCCTTTTCCGACTCTGGGATCCAGAGACTCTGCGAGCTTCGAAGGAGTGGCAATTGATTAGTAGTTGTTTCTCTGCAAAGACGACAGTCAGACAGGAAAGTTTATGTCGAAAAAATCGGGTAGTAGCCACTTAATCCTTAGATTCCACACGGATTGAATCGTAGTTGGTTCTTCTTTTCGGTTGGAAGAAGACGAGTGTCAAAGATAGGTAGACAAATAAAAATAGGTCTCTGGAACCGAGTCAATTAATCGTTTGGCGGCTGAAATGCCTTAATTCGAATCCATAGGAATGGATTTCACGAGGGATTTCTTAAAGCGCGCCCGTTTCCTCGTGTTGCCTTGCTTCTCGGTCACGTGGAACAGTATCGATGTGCTTCGATCGTTTTCAACAACCAGTCTGCTCACCTCTCTTGATATACGATTTTATTTCTGGAAGCACTGAGGGAAAAGTGAATCCTAAAACTGTAAAATCCTCGTGAGATACTTTCCAGAGCCCTAGATGAGAATCTCTGTGTATTTTATAAAGATGCCAATTCAAAACGTCGGGATTGTGTTCGATCTGTACTCAGCTTCCGGAGACGAGGACTTGAAATTCGAGAGATCGATTGTCGATTGTTTGGATGGAGGTCGAGACTTTCAATTGTAGTAAATGAAGGGATGAGTGGTGAAGCTGGAGTTGATAAGTGAAGTGTCGTCTTGTGAGTGCAATTCTTCCTGGGATTACAGTTCTCTGGTGATTTCAATGCTCTTGTGATTAAAGTATTCTCGTTACATTAATTTTCTTAGATGAAAGAGTGATAAAGAATAAAAATGTCTGATTGTAGTGATGCTATTTGTTTTATATGGATACGAACGACCTTGAAAGTGGTGCTATACTTTTTAGTGCTTCTGAGTTGAGGAGGAACCAAGCATTTGAAAGGTCGGGAAATAGGGGACCAACACAGGAGTTATTTGTATTCTAGAAGGTCGACTAAAAGGTTTTCTAGACATTTCAATTTCTTATATTTCTTTCAGTGAAAATGTGACGCGAGGTACTTATTCTACTTCCATTTAATTTCCATTTCATAATCTGTATTTCATAGATTTTTATTCAGATTATTTTTAAAAGTAGATGGGAATTTAATTGCATCAATTGGAGATGAAATTAATTGACGCACTGATGATGGAAATATTATTTTAATTGTTAATTATAGATTTTTTAAGCTGTAACGCTTTAATCCAAATATAACTGGTTGCCAATGTAACCAGTTTACAAAATATAATTGAGAGGATTTACTGTGGATTTAAAATTCCGATATAACGAATCAAATCAATTTTGTGAAATTGAATCCTGACAAAGGTTTGCCTCTAATTACAGTATTTTCATTTTTAATAAATAGAATGCTGTTTATGTACTCTTTGCAAAAATACTTGTTGTTATTATGTTATAATAATCTTAAATGTTGTTAGAAATTTAGCACCTTTAAAGATACATACTAGAAACTCATTATTGGTATTTATCGAGTTATAAAGCTTCATTAAACTTTTGCAATTGATTACTGTGTCAATGGTAGAATTCGTAATCACTTTCTACTAAACTCAAACTTCGACGTTCAGTCTCTAAATCTTCTCTCCAGTTTCGCAGGTAAAGTGAACCTCTGAATTCAAATCCAACTTGATTGCAAATTTGATCCACCTGCTACTTCCTTATTCTTTTTTCTCCTTTCACTAATCAAACGTTTAAAGATCGAATTAAATCATGAATATTCTACATGCAGTGCAGAAAACTAAACGTTTATATCAGCATTCTTTGCCAAGAATCATTCCCGAGAAATACCGAAATTGAAAGTCAAAGGACCGTTCTGTTCGCAGAGTTCATTGATTTCTGACTCGCTCGGCCGTGTATCCTGTTTGAATTCAGAGTAATGATGCAGTATTCTCGTCATTATTACGGACTTGACTCACTACGTGATTAAAAACCTACTCCTCGACTAGTTTTTTTAATTAAACTAAAGTGCAGGAACATGCTAAAAACCAGGTCAATGACACAGTGTCATGCACTGTCATCTTTTGCGAAATTATATAGAATTATTATAGGGTTTAAACTTTAGAATCGCTTTCTCTTCAGCCTCTTTTATTTTCATGCAAAAACAGTAATGTTACATTTTCCGGAACGTACTATTATTTCTCTCACTGTCAGATATCAATTAATTAAAATAAAACATGAGAAAAATATTGGATATCTGTAAATGTATGTATAAAATTTCATTTTCTACTAATGAAAACACAAATATTTCACATTTGTGAAATATGAAAGAACCTTAAAAAAGGATATGCTTGTAATACATTGACGTTTCATATAATTCTTTTGCAATTTTTCTTTGTCGAACTAGAAATGAGTTTTAAATGTCACTGCATTTTATTCGAGTATAATAAAGAAATGAAATGTTTTGTTCACAATTTGGTCGATAATAATGTCAAACTCTTTATCTGATTTTTACTTTTTATCATTTTTACTTTTTTCAATATAAAAGGTGATGTGACCTATGAAACTTGAAAGCATCGAAGGTGAAACTTATTTCTCGATCTTGAAGATGCCTCTCGACATACCTCGAGCCATTTCAAGTCTTTTTCTTTTTTTGTTGTCTCCCACGCGCGTTAGACTCATCCCGTAAATTGCTGAGACCACGTTTCCGTGGCTTCCTCCCGGATAGGCGAGATCGCGTTGCGAATCGTGGCTTTGTACATCCAATAAAATGACCGGCACATTTCTTGGTTTTATTTGATTTCATGTAAGAAAAGTCATGTATCTGTAGACAAAACTAGCCTTTCTATGTATTTACACAATGGTGATTTGAAGAATAACTGATAAAAGTAGTACTATTAGTAGCGAGGAAGTTGCATTTGTCATCAATCAGAACCAATTTAATCAATGATAGAAGGACTCTAACAAGAGATTTATAGCAGCGAAATTGAGAGAAGTTATCGCATACTCGTAGAAATTCGCTTGGGAGTGGATAATCTCCGATTCGTAATCCAGATCATATTCTAAAAATATTCATGAAACTTATACATTCAATTTAATCCGGCTTAGTTACATGAATATTGTCGGTGTATCGAATATCTGTATTTATGATAACCAATTTACACATTATATTCAATTTGAAAGTCTCTAGATTCATAAAATAATTAGACATTAAAACCAGACTGAGAAAATTGATTAAAATCTACTATTTTATTGTTTGCACTAGTTTTCTAATTGCAAACAATATGTTTCATGTTTCTCAGTTTTTTCGACCTTAGTTTCATTCCTCTAGGCTCTGTGGCAAAATACGAAAGTAATTTTCCCTCAAGTACGATCTTGATAGGAACTCACATCCAAGGCAAATTGATTAAAAACTTATAATTGAAAATGGCTTCTTAAATGATACCCTACATCGAGTCCTTTGTAGAGACGGTGGCTGATTAATCTGACTAAAGAATCCACAGCAAGTGCGGAAGCCGCAAGTGGAATTCGATTTGTATTTTAAATATACCTATAACTAAGTATCTCCAGAGAAGCTTGAAAGGAGCTTGAAGGGCAATGAATGAGCAAAAGAGAACCAGAAAGAGGAGTTGATAGTTGAAAGTCTCCCCTGAGAAATTATACTGGATACGAGAAGCTCGTCAACCACTACCTGCTGAACATTCAATTCAAATCTATTATCACGAGAAGAACCGTAAACGATACCATTGGTTGCAATATATTTCAGAGTTAATTTTCAATCATTTTATCTACGAGAGAATATTATTTTTAAATAATTTATAAGTATATTTATAAGTTATTAAAAATTTGATTCTAGTGAAAAAAGAAAAGATTCGTGACATAGGAAAGCTACAAGGGAAACTAGAATTTCTCTTATTGGGAAGTTTTAAGAAATTCTTCTTTTCTTCTTTTAGAGAAAAAGATGGTGGAAAAGCTTCTACAATTATTATATTCGTACTCGCTTTTAATACAGGAAGAAATAATTGCAATAGTGGCATAGTACCGCGGAATGCTTGACATAGAATTCCTCAGAAGTATCATTTTGTTATCGCGTTCGCTTTGAACTTTTCTTTCTCATTTATTCCTTTGTATATCCGATGCGGATTTCCTCGTCATAGCAATTCGGTTGTTCAATTAATGCCGAATTTCTGTAAACTACTCTCATCTTTTTTATCTCGAGTTTTTTTCAGTTTCCACTCTAGAGTTCTCTTTCGTTTGTTAGCTGCATTGTCCAACTCGCATTGTTCGACGCTCGCTGAGTTACAAAGTAATATAACACTTTTTCATAAGAGAATATAAAATACGCAGACTCATTATGCAGGCACATTTTTAAAGTGTGAGAACCAGATCAAATATTCAGTTAAAATCAGAAGAAAAAATATTTATATTTTCATCTTGTATTATAGGGAAATGAATTTCGATTTAGAATATTTACTCTTTTCATCAATGTGAAAAATCAAAGTCGCTTGAAAATTCGGCATATTAGTTTCTAAAAACATACTTTCCCAACAGAGCTTTATGAAATTTCAAGCTTTCTGTTGTGTATAAAAATAGAGGGAAAATTTTCTCGTCCTCGAGATTAAACGTTAAAAATACACCGAAAAGGATATATTGGATAAATCCTTAGCTTTTTCTAGAGCAATAGGAATTTTCATTGAACAACCTGTGTTTTTAGAAAACTCCTTTTGAACACTTTGTTTTCTTTTACAAAGAATGTTTATGTCACCAATTTCTGGTAACCGAAGCTTGAAAAGATACATAAGACTACGTCAAAATGATATTTTTTAAAAAAGCGGATAATATCATATATAATATCACAGGGTTGATTATCATGCAAAATTTTTGCAATACGAACAACGATTCCTTTCACGCAAAATTGAACATGTGCTAGGGATGAGCATTTGAGCAATGTAAAGGAAATGAGGTCAGAAATGCCTCACAAGACCTGAAAATAAACGTGAAAAAATGTCGATGATCGAAGCTGCGTAAATACTGATATTTTCATTCTCTTCATACCACTAAAGCTTTTTTTGTGGATGGTTGAATAGGGTTACTCACTATGGAATATCGGGTGAACTTTTGCTAATAACTCCAGTGCTCAATTAGTGTTTTGTCTTTAAACACTGAAATGACCACGCGCCGAATAAATTGACCAATAAAGTTAGCGAAATACGCATGAAGTTGGACAAAATATACATGTCCTTTTTATAAAAGGATATATCTAACTGAGAAATGGCAATCTTCCTATATTATCGGTTTTTGTATTTATTCTGCATACAGCCATATTGTGAACTCGAAAGCCGAATTAAAAGATTAATCCTGAATATTTCGATGTGCATGTTTATTTTATATGTGAAAAAATTCGTTAATATTTCTCTGATTCTCGAATTCGAAGCTGTTCAAATTAAATGAGTGGAATATCAAATTGTTGACTTTTTAACGCTTTATGCAAAAATATTGGTACCACTTAAAGTGATGGAATAATCTTGATAGGAAGGTTAAAGGTGATCGCATTATATAATTGCGGGGAAGGATGTATCTGCTTTAATGTCAATATAAGCTCCACAGAATGCTGCAATCATTGCTCTATAGATTATCCTAATTACATTCCGCATGCTTTGAAGGCACAAATGTATTAAAAAGTTTCCAATTTTGACTCAACAACGTTTAATTTTAATCACGTTGAATACTTTTCTTTCCAAAGACTATATATATAATTATCACACTATGGAAATTAAATTTTTTGAATTTTGGATTGCGTCTTTTACCAAAAATTTTGTATCGACAGCACAAAATCTGATGTACAAAACGATGGTTTTTTTCTTTCTTCACTTCAAGTCTAAAAGTGCCAAAGCAAACAGAATACAGGGGTGTACGTGAATATCGATCGGGTTTTTTTCAAAGAGCAACGACAAGTACTTGACGCAAGTATATGTGAAATAGTAAATGTATGTGTTCACCACCTTCTTTTTGTCTGTCTTTATCTGTCTTCTCCTCACTTTACTCTGTGCCCCTCGTACACGTGGCCCAGCATCAAAGAATGCTATTTGTTAATGAGGTGTAATTATCGCGTTCAGAGTAAAAACCGGGGAGACCTCGTGTCGTAAAAAATCAAGTAAGGGTTGAAAGGAATGGCAAGGGCGGAGAAAATTTCAAACATTTTTCAGGGTTCATCGAATTTTCATCTAATTGGACGTCTGAGATTTCAAGAATAATGGAGGAAAAAAAGAAATGAAACTAGGCACTGGAAACTGATCAGATTAATAGAATTTTCACATGATTTACATGATAATTGTCATTAACTGATTTCACCCAAATATTTTGCATTAAATGTAAAATAATCGTGATAGAAAATTAGTATATTTGCAATTGAAATTGTCAATTTGGAAGGTAATCAAATTTCAAACAGCGTATTTCCAGATTTGAACTTTGGTGGAATAATGTGTGATTCGATGAGGAAAGGGTGATTAAGTTAAGAGAAAGTGGGACGGAAGATGTTCGGCAAGCAATTCCGTACTAGCATTATTATCGAACACTTAAATTAGCTAATCAGAACTCCCACCCATCGGATAATAACGAGGCTCAGCGAGGGCGATCATCGTACGATAATGGTATTAATACATCATCGCCGAGCCACGCTTCGCCGCTCACTGATTGCACTGCACGGTGATTTGCGTTTTCTCACCCGTACCTACCCAACCTAATAAATATATATGTTGCTCAGACGCGATGTCGCACATACTACCTATTTGCAGACATCCACAAGAAATGTCTCACACCATGAGACATAAAATATCTCTTCTCTACGTTACGCGAATTTGTAATCACGGAGACCGTCATATATATTAGCCTTTTTTCACCTATTTTGGGAATTTACAACTTCATCTTTTTTACATTCTCATCAGAGAAGGTATTAGATTTGTGTAAAATTTGACCCCCCCAGTTTTTGTCAAATGTCCACGTTTTGGGACCCCCTGAACCCGAAAAACATGTTTTTACGAATGTGTCTGTCTGTGTGTCTGTGTGTCTGTCTGCAGATTTTTAGTTTGTGAGCACGATAACTTTCGAAAGAATCGACCGATTGGATTGTCCTTTGGTATACTCTTTTAGTGTCCTAAAATGAAGGTCAAGTTCGTTAGCCAGCTATTTTGGATAAAAATTCAAAAAGTTGGAGCATTTTGAAAAATTTTGAAACCACTTTTTTTCTTAATTTGAAAATTCTAATCACGGATGTTCATAGTACTCAAAAAGACGAACAATTTTTCTTAATTACTTTTTTGGATAAAAAAAAAATTGAAAGACTTATAACATTTTGAAAATAAAAAAAAAATAAAAGAAAACTTAAATTAAAAGACAAGCAACGCACGATATGAAAAAAAGTCTAAATATGAAAAATGTTTCTTTTTGAACACTCTATAGGACTGACATAAAAACTTTTTGAATTTCCTTAAAAAATTAAAAATTCAAATTTTGAGCCAAATAACGCAAAATATAGAGAAAATGATAGT
>UCOH01002260.1:3519-13857 GCA_900474275.1 Synergus japonicus
AGCAACAAAAAGTTTTGTTGTCTGAACCAAACAGTTTTTTGAGTGAGGAGCGTCCAATGTTTTAAATTCATTCTTGTTGACACTCTTCTTATTCTGATTGAATATTGAAAATATTTTTCTTGTCAGAACCAAACAGTTTTCTCAGTGTTCGATTGTTGGATTAAAAAAAAACTTTTTTCTGAGTGAAGAGTTCACTCTCTAAATTCCAAACTGTAAAAACTCACTGTTTCCCAGCAAAAACTCACAGTTTTATAGTAAAATTTCAAGGTTTCCTGTGAGAAAAAGTGAAATTTTACTATAAAACAGTGAGTTTTTACAGTTTCGAATTTAGAGAGCATATTTCGTGTTGTTACATTTTGGAAAAGTCACCAAGTTTCATGACTTCGTGTGGTCTCTGGGAATTAGGGGTTGCTTGATTCAACGATGTGCGTGTCTGATGACAATAGGTTGAGCAAAACTTGTGCAGCTTGGACAAAGTGATTCTTGGTTGGAGAGATCGTTATCTCGTTGCGTCGGTAAGCGTCTCCGTAAAGTGGCAGAACCCACCGTTCTTGCGGTTTAACATTTACCTTGGCACAACCTCAAAACCTAAACACTAGGTGTTTCAGTATCAGGATTAGTAAGCACCAAGCGATTTATTCTAATGAATAATCCTCCTTCGAAATAAAGCGCTTACATAAACCTTAAGATTTCATCATTCTACACGGAGAAAAATGTTTGGTGCGGACAACAAAACTTTTTGTTACTATAGAAGCAACAAAAATTGTTTGGTTGTGCTAACCAAATCTTGATTCTTTCAAGAAACTTTTTGTTGAACCAAGAAAATTCATTTGAACCAACAAAATCTCAGTTTTGGTTGAATTAACAAAACTTTGGTTGGTTCAACAAAAATTTGGTTTGTTATAGCAACAAAATTTTTTGTTGTCTGCACCAAACATTTTTCTCTGTGTAAGTAATAAAATTTCCCTAGTACGAAAGAACTAAAGAAATATTATATATATATTTCTTCTAATTTGAAGACGACACATCAAGGATTAATTTACAATCTTCTTTTATGATGTTTTTTTTCTTCTTATTCAATGTTTTTCTATTATTATCTTACAATTACACTTAATATTTTTCTAAAGCTACTCTTGCAAAGAGAATAGAAACTGGTGGTTTGTGCCTTTGCGTAATTTATCTTCAGCTTGTTAAACCTGTCACTTTGAACGAGTCTTCGTTTCGCTCTTCATGCTATGTTTTACATAAATTTGTAAGTTGAACAAGTTTATGGTGGTACTTATAATAACTGTTCAAGAGAAGGAATCCTAAAAGCTTTCTTTACTTCAATTTAAATATGAAAATAAGTCAAACGATGCGGGTTTCAGTTTGAAATACCACTTAACTTATTAAGAAAATGAGAACAGTTTTACTAATTTTTCAGAAAACTTGCATTAAACAAAAGTAGGGATGTTTAACTGCACGAAGACATTTTTTCGATGATATAAAAATGTTCCCATGTTAAAATGTCTTCTCGTTCAAATTCTAAAACCTTAAATCACTACTTTGTTGAAAAGTTCCTTAACTTCTCAAAATTACATTAATTCCAAAATTCTATTCATTCCAAAATTCTATTCATTCCAAAATTCTATTCATTAAAAATTCCCTTCATTCCAAAATTCAATTCATTCAAAAATTCCTTAACTTCTCAAAATTACATTAATTCCAAAATTCAATTCATTCCAAAATTATATTCATTCCAAAATTCCATTCATTCCAAAAGTTTTGTCAGAAGATATCTTTCACGCCATCATCGTGTTTTAAACTCATCCTCTTTTCTTTTAATTACAGCCTATCTACCCCTTTCGTGTGGACACTAACTAAAAAGTCCAGAAATCGTTGCTCCAGGGCATTTTTAAAATAAAAGCAGAGAGGAAAGCAATTTTGAATAAAACGAAATTGGACTGAAGTTTCAGACGTCTCTTTGGACGATTTTGTATCTTCAATTTGCCGAATTTCACAAAAAACAAAGTAAATAAAAAAAAAGAAAATTTCAGGAAACTCAATAAGTTTCATAAAATTCCTTTAAATTTGGTAAAATCTTTTAAAATTACTTAATACCCCGTGAAATCTCATTAAACTCCTGAAAATCAAATGAAATTTCTTATTCTTTCTTATAAATGAAATTCCTTAAGGGCATGTGTTACTTACCATATGAGCAAATTTTTAAACACGGTTTTTTTTTTCTACAATTTTTACATTTTTAAACAAATTTTAGTCAATATCCGTCCGTGTTCACGTTCTTAACGGATGTTGACTATAATTTTTTTGAAAATATAAAAATTGAAGAAAATAAACCGGGTTTAAAAACTTGCTCATATGGTAAATAACACATGCCCTTAAATCTCTTAAAAGTCATTAAAATTACTTAAATTCTATAATATATCGGTAAATCCCTTAAAATTACTTAAACTTTTACAAAACATCGTCAAATTCTTTAAAGTTACTCTCTCTAAAATTGAATCAGTAAAATTTCACTGATTTTCAGTGAGACTTTTCTCATGATTTTAATCAGTGAAAATTCACTGAGAATCAGTCAAAGTCACTGAAATTTTCAGTAATCGTCACTAAACTACTAAAAATTTCAGTGACTTTTCACTGATTTCCAGTAGATTATTCACTAATTAAAAACGTGAGAAAAGAGTCAGTGAAAATCAGTGGAATTTCACTGATCCAAGTTTAGAGAGTTAAAAATCCAATGAACTTCCTTCACATTATTCAAAATTCAATGAAATGTCGTAAAACACCTTAAAATCCTTTAAAAGTGCATCACATTACATATTTATAATAAAATTCCACAAAATATCATTAAATCCTTTAACGTTACTTAAAATCATATGAAATCTAGTTAAATATTTTTAAATTGCAGTCAACACTGAGAAAAATGTTTGGTGCAGACAACAAAACTTTTTGTTGCTACAGAAGCAGCAAAAATTGTTTGGTTGTGCCAACCAAATTTTGGTTCTTTCAACAAACTTTTTGTTGAATCAAGAAAATTCATTTGAACCAAGAAAATCTCAGTTTTGGTTGAATTAACAAAAATTTGGTTGGCACAACCAAAAATCTTTGTTGCTTCTATAGTAACAAAATTTTTTGCTATCCGCACCGAACATTTTTCTCAGTGAATGGTAAACTCCCTCAAAATTTCCAAAAATCACAATAAATTTCATATACAATGAATATAATCTGAGATTATTTTCAAATTCGAAAAATTGAAAACAAAAAATCGTCCGAAGAGACGTCTGGAACTTCAGTCCAATTAAAACGGAAGTTGAGGAAAGAGACCTGACAGGGAAAAAGGGGAGAATATAGATCAGCTGGAAAGAGAGAAAGGTGTAGACTCCACACCAAATGACCAAATTCGATGCATGTCACCCTCAGGAACCCAAGAACAATCAACAATCGTATTTACATGCGATTGAGTATAACTATAATATGCGAGGGTGGCCGAAAAGCAAGATGGCGTTCATGGCTGCAAAATGGCTGACGTAAATAAATGAGCCGAGCCATGAAAGCCCAGGGCTTCAAAGATCAGACGCTAAAGTTTTGTCCCAAGTTTTCTACTCTCTCTTTGTTCTTCTTTCTTCTTCTCGTCCTCACGTCTTCTTCAAGATCAGAAACTTCTTTGTTTAAGACGAAATGGTAATTTGGATGGAAATCGTACATCCACACTGTTAGAAATTTCTGTTGTGATTTCACAACAAATGTATTGGAAGTTTATTACCAATACGTATTGTGATTTTACAATACAATGTTGTGAACTCTGAATTGTAAGAAATCGAGTGTTTCATGTAATATGGTTTGCATTACATTATTGTTAAAAATCCAAAAATCAGTGGCCTTAACGTCCAAAAGTACACAAATCAAGAATTAACTATGACTTATAGCTGAACTGTAACCCAGAAATGCATTCCTAAGGCTATAATTTCGAACACGAGAAATTGCTTATAAGTTACGTATACAATTTTTTTGATTTTTCAATGATACTTTAATTGATTAACTTTCTTTTTACAATCACAAGAACGAACGCGTGCTTCGCGCGCGCATTTACATTCTCTTTCAATATTCTATAATTTATTATATTATATTTCTCTAATCTCTTAAAATCTATAATAAACTTCGTAAAAATCTCTAAAAATTGCAAGAAACCTTTGAAAACCTGCGAAATCGCTTAAAATTCATGAAAATGTCTAAAAGTTCCTAGAAACCTTTTGAAATTCCATGACAATTTTATATCCCTTAAAAATAGTATATAGAAATCTTATCAAATTCCATGAAATCCTTTAAAATTCTCACAAAATGTTTTAAAAATCAGAAAAATCTCTCGAAATACTTTTATGTAAATTATTAGAAATCTCATAAAATTCCATCAAACCAATAAAAATTCCACAATATCTCTTAAAAATTGAAAAATTTCTGGAAACCCCTTAACAAATTTACAGCTTTTTGAAAACTCTTAAAATTTGACGAAAACCTTCGAAATTTTTGTCAATTCTACAAAATCTTTTAAAAATCATAAAAAGCTTTTGAAATTCCTCAATAAAACTCCCTATAAAGTTTTAAATTCCTTATTTAAATCCCAGAAATACATATTTTAAAAGTCATAAAAGTACCTAGATGTCCGATTAAAATCTGATCAAAGTCGTCAAAAATTCTAAAAATTCTCAGAAACTTCTTGAAATTCTTTAAAATTCTACCATAACATTTAAAATACCATAATCTCCCATGGAATCTTTAAAAATTCCATAAAATTCCTAGATTTTCAATGTATTTCAAGTTGAGACTCGTGACAAAATGATTATTAACGAAAGCAAATTCAAAATTTCAAATTAAATTCACGTGTATATTTTACGATTCAGCAAGTATCGATTGTCGAAAATCACTATCGATATTTACAAGACGAATCAGGAGTGCGGAATAGGCGTTACGATATTTCGACTTCGACTCAATCATCTTTTTAGAATAGAATGTATTACGACAATTGTATATTGTGGTTTTTTTATTTAGATTACTTCGTCCATAATGCTTGCAATGTTTAAAATGTATTTAAAGAAGAATCTATTGTAATATCACAATACATGTATTGTAATATTACATTACAATTTGTATTGTAATGTGTTGTAAAATCACAAACATTTTTTGTTACCACAATATATTCTTCTCCATCATCTGTGATAGAAAAGAATAAAAAGCAGAGATGATGACGATGAATAAAACCGTGATGTGGATTAGAATTCCCATCATTTGTAGCGTCCATGACCCACTGAAGATGGTACATATTAAACTCCTTTTAATAACAGGGAAGCGAGGCTGATGGTTGACTTTCTTGGTGTCACCTGGTCTAGAAATGCAGTGATGATTATCAGCTTTCATCATCTTTGACCCACTGAGCTTGAAGCATAACCTTTGTCGGCTCTAGACTCTGTTCCACTCTGTTCTGAGTCAAGTTAGGATCATTTGATGATGCAACTTTGCAGCCGAGCTGTGACAGCATTAGAGAAAGTCATTATTTCGCTCTGAGCGTTTCGTCCAGTAATGGAGTTTGTGGCCTTCAAAGTAAATTGTTTTCTGCGAGGATTCCGCGACCAGCCAAAGAAGAGAGGATCAACTTGGTCTCTCAGCACTTTAAACCCCTCGGAAAGATACCTGAGACGTGATACCATGAGAGAAAATCGTTTTATAAGCGATTTGCATGATATTTCATACATAAGTTAAATGCGAGACGTAAATTCGTAAATTCACATGCATCAATTCAAGTTGATACTGAAATTCAATTATCAATCTTTATAGAGATTACATATCCTGTAGATTAAATACCCCATGAATTTTTTTCATATTTTCTGAACGATTCTTTTTTTAAAAAGCTTAGCATATTGTTTAATACAAAGTTTTTCTATATATAGAAAGTTTTTCTGTATATATACATTTGAACAGTGGTGACTGTGTCTTTAGCATTTTATCCTGTCAACTGAGTAATGCTTTGATTTTATCTAGTCGACAATTGCGTGTCAGTCAAGAACCGTATAGTTGACAACAGGTTAATAGAGCACAACCTGAAACAATTTGTAACTTTAAGCATTGTAACGCAATACTATAAACGAGCTAGGAAAATAATAAATTAATGCGATCATGAACCGAATAATATTTCCCGCGTCGACATTGAAATTTCTATCAAGAATATGTAAACTTTAAACTTATGCATATATGCATCTCATACATTTCTAATTCATATAATCCACAATCCATGATTTACTTACACTCAGAAAAGAGTTTGTTTTAATCAAACAAACGTATCATTGATATAGGATCAAAGAAAAAATATCTTTGAATTAAACAAAATTGGTTTGATTCAAAAAAACTTTTTTCTGAGTGTATAAACTGATAATGAGAAAAATGAATCAATCGACGGCGCGGCTATACACAGACTAGATTTGAATTTTATAAATCAGGACTTTAAAAAAATTAAAACTATAACATCCAGTTAAATTTGCAAAATACGAAAAAATCCATTTTTCTCTATAGTATTGAAATTTGTCACATATTAATACTAATATAAATATATAAAAAAGAAAAATTGGCTGAAATATCATCACTGACATTTGGATTAACAAAGTCGACAGTTAAAAATGTAAATTTACATAATCTTTGATTAAACTGATATACTAATAAATAATGCAATTTATTATAATAATATTATGTTTTTTTTTAGAGAAAATCATCAATAACGGTACCGATTACTGTATATTGTGATTCTTCTATATTATTGGCGCAGGGCAATTAGGAATCCGCCCCCAACTTTAGAATGGCAACAGTAACAGAAGGAGCGTATAGCAGACAGCTAAATGGTTTTAAACGGATTCGTAGAAAACACATTCTACTGTATAAAATTACCCTGAGCACCGCGCCCCTTCTGAGTCCGCCATCTTCTAAGTTGCTGAGTGGCGGCCGTGCAGGTTCGCGTTTCTCGCGGTGCACTCCCTACTTCAAATCCTCCCCCCCATAACCCTCCCCCCATAGTCTTTCTCAGACTTAAACCGCTTCCTTTCCCATTCCACTTTACCCTCCCTCCGTCCCTTCTTTCTATATTCTTCGACATTGTAATTATTACTGACTCGCCCCTGCTCGTGCCTTAATTCCTTCCTACTAACATTGGATTTTTACCCTTTAGTAGTGTGAAGTATAATATTTTCCCAGTGCGAAGTTTGATGGCCCAATACTGGCCTAGAATCGTCAAAAATATTGTCGAAGAATCGAAGATCGGCTGCTAATTAACTAATTTTGTGCCATTCTGGGAATTATAACTCTGATAAGGATTGAATTTTATTAAGAAGAATTGAGAATCATTATTTTCCTATGAATATTCGATTCTTCCGTGAAAAAATTCACCAACGGAAAAAGTGCGAATTTGCACTTTTTCCTTTCCGTTGATCTATTTGGTCACATTTTTCAAATTGGAATTTTTTTTTATTTGAAAATATTTTTTCCATTATTAAATCGGTTTATAACTGATAAGGTTGGAAAATATTCAATTTATATTTATTTATATTTTCATAATTATTTAATCCCTAATAATATTGAGGAGAATTTATTACAGATGAAATCTATTCAAATATGTGAATTGAAATTATTTGAAGTTTTGAGAGGTGACCTTGAATTCATTAGAATTGAAACTTCAAACTATATTCCACGTGAAGGAATTAAAAGAATTTATTACACATATTTTGTGAACTGATTAGAAGGAATTAAAGACAGAAGTTTCAAGAATTCAAAAGATTTTTTAGGATTTTTTCAAGGTTTCAAGTTTTTAAGGAATTTTTAGGGGTTGAAAAAAAAATTTCGAGGATTTTAAGAGAATATAATTGATTATGAGGAATTTCAAAAAAAATCTCAAGAGATTTTGTGATTTTAAGGAATTTCGAGGAATTTTTAAGGAGTTCAAAAAGTTTTTAGGATTTGCAAGAAATTTTATAAGATTTTGAGGCATTTTTAATGATTTTTGAGAATGTAAAACTAACTAGTGTCACATTCTCAAAATATGTAAAATTTATTTAAAATGTCTTCAATGAATTTAAAGAAATTTCAAAAGATTTAAAGGGATTTAAGTGATTTTAAGTGAATTTAGATATCAGGAGATTTTTCAATGATTTTAAAGAATTGGAAGGAATTTTTAAAAAATGCAAAAGAATTTAAGGATTTCTCAAGAAATTTCAGGAGATTTCAAATGATTTTATAGTAACAAATTTCAAGGGATTTTTAAATAATTAAAAACAGTTTAAAGATTTTTAACTGATTTTAAGGAATTTTTAAGAGATTTTAAGGAATTTTATGGGATTTCAAAAAATCTAAAGGATTTGCAAGAGAATTCATAATATTTCAAGCGATTTTTAAAGAATTAAAAACAGTTTAAGGATTTTTAACAGATTTCAAGGAATTTTTAAGAGATTGTAGATAATTTAAAAAAACTTTAAAGGAATTCAAGAGATTTTATGTGATTTAAGGGAATTTGAAGAGAATTTTGGCGATTCAAAATGATTTACAGGATTTTAAGGAACTTTAAAAAAATTCTCAAAAAGCTTTCAAGGAATTTATAAAGAATTCAAAAAGGTGTTAAGATTTTCAATAGATTTCGTATTTTAAAGCAGTTTTAGTTATTTTATAGAATGCCAAGCGGGTTATTTATAGTTATTTAAAAAGATTTAAACGAATTTCAAGAGATTTAAAAAAAATTCAGAAATTTGAAAAATTTTAAAGAGATTTTAGAAAATTGAAAGTATTTTAAGAGATTTCAGTCGATTTTTTAGCGAATATCGAGAAATTTCGAAAGATTTTAAAGAATTGTAAAGAAATTTAAGCGATTTCGAAAAACCTCAGAAGAGTTTTAAGGATTTTCATAAACTTTTACATTATTCAATAATTTCTAAGAATTCAAATAATTTTATGGAATTTCTATTAATTTAACGGGATTTTAAAAATTCTTATTAAAAAATTTCTGAATAATTCCAAAAATTTCAACAAATTTAACAAAAGTCGCAAGTATCAAATAAAAATATTTATACTGATTATTCATAAAAGTTTTTTTTTTTCAAATCGGAAATCCACTTCCCGCATGAAGAATAAAATCCATCAAGACAATTCCCGGATTTTCCCATATTTTTTTTTCAATTCGCAATTCCCAGGGGGAAATTGTCAAGGGATTTAAAAAAAAGCAACAACCCTTTCGATTTTAGTTGGTAATAGTAATGAAACTTCCGATATAATAATAATTTATAATGTATAATTTTAAATATAAATAACTCTTAAATTGTCGGAAATTTAACTGAAATTTCGAACATTATATTAATATTTATATTGGGAAGCAGCAGCAAGCAGTATTTCCTCCAGGATCTAACTTTTCCCAGAGCAAAGATGACAATTTCGAAAAAATTGCTCAAAGCTACTCGTTTGTTAAAAAGTTTTTCCCGTGACGACTTACGACCGCGAGTTAAACGCGATCGGAAAAGAAAAAATATGAGACATGAGAACAGCTATCATTTCTCAAACTCCATAACTCGATATAAACCACCCTTCGAGTCGGGACGATACTCTCTCTCCCATCTCCGTACCAGAGGTAGAGGGGTGGTAGCTTACATTATCGATATTACGAGGCGTCGATAAAAAATCGCATAAAATTAAGCAAACCCTACGAGCTTCAGATAAAAACCATTCGCGTAACCTCGTCCATTTCCTTAAGAATTGTATTCAACACAAACTATACTTTAATATTTCAATATAAAATTATCAAGTTAAATATAATAATTATAAAATAAAAATAAATAATTATAAATAAAAAAATCGAACGATATCATTTTTCACATAAAGCCTGAATTATGTAAACTGTCCCCACTTTGTGTATATCAAACAAAAATCGTTGTTGGAAAGTATCGTTAAAGTTTGATCGATATATCGTCAATCTTTGAACTTTCAAGATTTGCATGATTTATAGTTGCGAAGCAGCCATAAATCAACTATATACAGAAAGATCGAAGTCACGAAATATAGAGAAATGAAAAGGGAAGGAGACCAAATCATCTATCAATTAATTTCGTTCCTGATAATAAGACATTAAAAGAAAATCTAAATTAATAAATTAATTAATTCGTAATTTTAGATAATTGTAATCTACAATCGTAAATTGATTAAATAATATTAATTCTGACATTTTTATCACGAAGAGTGAAGGTTGTGGCTCTCGACCGAATAGAAGTTATTTGACAGAAAAAAATAAGTAAATGTATAATATATATATATATATATATATAT
>UCOH01002276.1:0-12661 GCA_900474275.1 Synergus japonicus
TTCCATTTAACTATATTTATATTTTTTTGTTCTCTTTTTTTTATCACTTTGCTTTCTCATTGTTCAACGCAAATTCAAAATATTTAAGATTAATTACAATTATTTAAGTCATATAAACAGATAAAAATCAAAGAAGTGAAAAAAATTGAGAACTGTTAAAAAGAATTATACTTTGAGAGTTTTCCTATCTAAAGAAAAAACGTAGGTATACATTGAAAGTCTAAAATATCGAAATATCTTTAAATGTGTAGATCTTATTACTTGTCTTTATAAATATGTACTAAAGAGATTATTACGTATTACAGATTGCGGATGGTGGTTTGGGTATTGGTACTATCAACGAAGAATCTGCTCCATCAACAACAAATACACATTCGTCAAAGCATTCTCATACTATGGGTCACAATTTGGCAGCACATAATTCCCAAGGATACTGCGACATATCTGTACCAGTTTATGCAACTGTTAAAGGTTGGTTGCTTAGTTACCTTAAATGACATATGACCTATGCCTTCGTGCCTATGATTTCCGCCTTATGACTCGTTGTGACCTATATTAACTCTAACCTTACCAATTAAAACTTCTCTTCCCTATTCCAACTAAGTCCCACTCTCACCCTTTTCAAATCAAAACACCCCATTCGCTTTGTACCTAAAATTTCTCTTCTTCTGCCAGCAGACTCCCCTACTCATTTCTATCTAAAATCCCTCTTCCTGCTTACAACTAATACAACATTACCACTAAAAACCATTTTCTCATTTTCAACAGAAACTTCTCTCTCCTTTTCAATTTTCCAACCAATACCTCCTTCCCCTTCCCAACTAAAGCCCATCCTCCCCTTTACAATGCCTCTTCTTCTTTCTAACCAAAACCTGCCCTCCTTTTATCAAGCAAAACGGCCCTCCGAAATTTTCCAGACATAAAACTGGAATCCAGAATCAATTCGTCACAATTCAAAATGTATAATACGGTCAAGCCTTAGATACCTGTCCCTATATCCCCTATATCCCCTATTGACCCCTATATTCAGCTGAGATACTTCATATCCTCTATTTTCAAGATTTCGTCAGTAAAGTGTCCTATTTTCAGTCAATAGTGTAAAATGTTATTAAAATTTTCACAAAACCGACAGATTATAGGCTTTACAGTCTTTTAACCGTTCCCCTATTTTTCCCTTTTTTAAGAATTTCTCTTTTCTTCCTGTTTTCAAGAAAGTTCCTATTATCCTCTATTTATTTGATTGAAGACTGAACTATATTCATCCTAACCTGATCTAAACTGACAAATTCCTGTTTTCGATCTATTTTTGGAATTAGAGCGGATATTTTTCGGAGAAAAATCATGAATCTGATTGGTTTCGGATAAGTTCGGAACAGTTTCGGAATCCGAATCTTGTCCTAAAATTCCAATTTACATTGGTATTTTAGGATAAATCCAGATCATTCATTATTTTAAACTTTAAAGGGCATTGAATTCAAGTTCTCCAAGGAATTAAGAATCTAACCGTTCATTTTAGGTTAAAAGCGTTTGGAGCGAAAAAACATTTGATTATAATATTTGTTAAGGTAGTTGAGCCAAAATCGAACCTTTCTTAGGAATTGGCTAAAATTTTCAAAATATGTAGAAAATATTGTTATCTAACCATGCTCGAATTTTTAGCTTAATCGTGTGTTTCTAAAGGCAAATATTTTTAATTATGTTCAGTACTTTTTGCATGGGTCTCCTATAGCTAACATGGGCAATCGCCACATTATGAAGTCTAGTATGAAAACGAATCTTACCATTGTGCTAAAAAACTACAGATGTACAGTAAAATATGGTGTGGATTTTATGAAAAAAAAATCAAAATTATTGTGCGTTTAGTATAAAAGATATAATATTGAAAATAATAATATTTCTGTTCTCGCGAGACACATGGCAGGGGTATGGAGTGACAATGTGGCAACACTGAGATGACATTTCGACGATTTTGACAATACTATTTTGAGGCTATAAGTGCATCACCACCATTTTCTCTGAGAATTAAATTACAGTGTTGCCAATATTGTTCCCATACGAACTGTGACTGTGAATGTGTGTATATGTATATAGGATGCTTCTATGTGATTATACAATCCCAGTCAAAATTTTTGACCAATAGTTAGGAGAGAACATATGATATCTTACATCTATCTGAGCATAAACTTTTGACTGTTTTTGCCGCGAGACAACTACCTTAAAGCTGACAGAATTTGAAAATAGTTCATGTAGAAAAACTCATATTCCAGGGGCGCAACAAGTACAGGGTCCGGGGTGTCAGAACACCCAGCCAGTAATTCAAGTAAAGCACCTGCCTGTAGTATGCGTAGGTGTTTAAATTATTAGATGGATAATACAATTCCAGACTAAACGCACTTTTTGAGGGTTTGAATTCCATTCTTTTTTTTTTATTTACTTTTCATGTGTAGGTAGGTTCCCGATACCCACGATTGTGACACCTTTGTTGCGCGCCTTTTTGTTGCGCGCAAAAGAGAGTAAATTTAGAGTTTTGTAATATTAAAAAAAGGAAAGAAGAAATTAGCAAAGTAGGCTAAGTCACCAGTTTTTCGAAAAATTACTTTTGTAGTCCCAAAAGAGTGAGATTATTGCATGCTCAAAACAGCGGACATTTTAAATTCCATTACCCAAGAAACTGAATATTGACAGTTGCTGGTGACTGATAGTCACTGAGCGGCATGAAGGCTCAAGCCATTGTCGTAATTAATTTTTCGGGAATGATTTGAATTGCCATAGAAAAAATAATCTGCGATTTTAAAGATTCATTCGATTCTTGAGAAGTTTAAATGATTTCAGTCAGGACTGAGATTTGAACCAAAAAGGTAGGATGGCCCTAAGTTGTTGACTAGGAAGGGGGGGGGGGTGAATTTAATAAACAAAATTTTGTTCTTAAAAAATTACATTATTTATTATATAATATTTATAAATAAATAATATAATTTTTTAATAATTTAAATAATAACCATTTTTTTATATTAGATGCCTTTCCCAAGATTGGCCATGTTGCCTTAATGACCAATGAGATAGATGTGGGGATTCAAAATTTTTCAATGAACAAATTATTATTGTTATTATTTGTAAATATGATTTGTAATTTTTACACTGAATTTAATTTTCCTAATCTCTAAAGTGGTTTAAGAACTAGTTTCAGGAATTTTTGAATTTCAGAAATGTTTAACTCAAAGAATTAGGTAGGGAGGCCCGACCTACCCTGAAAAAAAGGTGGGGAGGCCGGGCCTCCAGGGCCTCCATACAATTTCAGGCCTGATTTTAGTAGTATAAATGTATTTTATAATTGTCCCTAAATGTTGTGATTCATTTTTCCCATCACACATACATACACTTTAAGTTTTTGAAAGGATTTCATTATTTAATATTTACTGTAAATTCGATAAAAAGATTGTATATCAACGCTCTCAGTAGAAAAGTGTCTAACTCCACTTTTTTTCGAAAATCGTTTTTTTGTATTTTCTGTTGAGAAATATATGCTCTGAACTTGGTACGCGCGTAATTCAAATTTTCCTGTTCGAAAAGTTGTTTCGAAAATTGTCTAACTGTGGCGTTCCAATGTATTAATGAAACGTTTTTTGGCTCTCCTGAAAAATTTATAAAACTGGAGTTAGCTACTTTACTAATTAGAGCGTCGATATTATTTACTAACTTTTACAAATTAACGACTTTTTTATTTTCTGATACAAGATCCGACATTTGAAAAGGATGATTGAAGTAATCTTTTGTCATTTCATTCTCATCATATTGATTATAAGCAAAAATGAATCACTGCTTTTAGTAACAATTATACAATACATTTATAATACTAAAATCATTTAAACTTGTAAAGAATCGAATGAATTTTTAAAATCGCGGATTATCTTTTCTATGGCACTTGAATTAATTCCCGCTAAACAAAGTATCGCCGAGCGAGGTCAGCTCAGTACAGCCTTGATATAAATGATGACAATGGCTTAAGCCTTCAGGTCGCTCAGTGACTATCAGTCACCCCGCCATTTTTGATGAAAATTATAAAAAAGTTAAAGCATTTTGAAAATTTGAAAAAAAAAATTTAATTTAAGGCCAAATAACGCACGATATGAAAAAGAGTCAAAGAATGAAAAATATATCTTTTTGAATGCCCTACAGGACTGACATAACAATGTTTTGAATTTTCTTGAAAAATGAAAAATTCTAATTTTGAGCCAAATAAAATAATAATTTTTGTATTTCATAAGGTATATGTTCCAGTAATCGTATTAAAGTATAAACTGTGAAGCGCGAGTGCTCTGATGATAAAGTGTTCCTTAAGGTCGATAGAACCTTAAGTAAATTAGTTGTTGTCTTCATTTGAAACTAAAGTAATTCAAATAAAAGTATATAGCAGCGGTGAAGGTTGGTAAACAAATGCAAGCGCACAAAATGTGATGAGAACGTGCTCACAATGGCACCCCTAGTTTTTTTCAAATTCGATCGGTCTTAAGTAAAATGAAAAAATTGAATTTTGAGGATAGGACTTGGATCCAAGACCCTTAATCTTGAAGTCCCTAATCACATTCGTTTTGTAGGTCGTGCTAGCCAAATCAGGTCTATACCTTTTGGAGACAGTTCTGATGACAGTTCAGATGGCGAAGATCATCCAAATCAGATAGAAACAAATACCAGAATAACAAATAGTTCATCGGATAACACAGATACATCTCTTGGCAGCGGCAGTAGCCCGTCGAAAAGTGTCAAGACTACAAGCAGTTTAAGTCCTGCTAAAAGAAGTTCTAGTGGTTCTCCCAGCAAAAGTGTTAAACGTGGTAAGATTGCAATTTTTGTGATTCTATATTTTTATTGTATAGGCATTCATTTATGTCTCTTAGAATTTATTCTGAATCCTTTGAGAGAAAAGATATGATAGAAAAATGTCAAATTGAAAAAAAACTCGAACTTGAAAAGTATCAAATGAATTTTAGCATTGGTGGAATAGATGAATAGAAGGCATACTCGAACTAGTAGTTAGAGTATTGAATATAGAAAAGAATATAGAACTGTACACCAACAGAGTTGTCAGATTGAGCTACTAATCGCCCAAATTCGCATTGAGTAGCCCAAAATCTGGCAACACTATACACCAACAGCATCAACGGCGACGGACGCGTAGTGGCCGTTGGCGGAGCTAGTAAAATATATTACTGCCCAAAAAAAATCCAGACTTGAAGTTAAATTTAAACTTTTTCAAAAGTTTTTCGTAGTTTATGATAAATTTTTATAAATTATCTGTAAATCGACATAATTAACAGGCAAATCGGGAGTAATCATGAAATTTAGTATTAAAATGAAAAATTAGTAGAAACTGTTATATTTTTAGAAGAGAATCATTAAATAATTGTTGTTATCTTTCTTTTCAGACACATCTTTAGAATCTGGTTTATCCGAAGATTACGCTATTCCTCCCGATGCATTAAGTTTGACATCTTTAGAATCGAGTATACCAAATTTACTCATGCGGGTGTCTGGCGAAAGTCCTAAAAGACAAGAGGCACTTGAGAAAGCTGGGCAGTTGGCGAAACTTGGTGGAAAGTTAAAAACATGGCGAAAACGATGGTTTGTCTTAAAGAATGGCGTTTTAACATACTGGAAAAGTCAGAATGACATTAATCGAAAACCCCAGGGTCAAATTATTTTGGACGACGTGTGTAGGTAAGTATTTGGCTTTAGATGAAAATTTTTCTTTTCATACTTATTTTTCGAAAATTAAAAAAAAAATTGATCGTTTAATAATAATTAATACATTTTGTAGAATAAATAGAGCAGATGGCGCAGCCACTTTTGAAATCGCAACGGGAAAAAAGACTTATTATCTTACTGCAGACTGCATCGCGACTATGGAAGATTGGATAAGAGTTTTGCAAAATATACAAAAGCGAAATGCTACTAAATTATTATTAAATGGAGAAGAAAATAAGCCAACGCTGCAAGGATGGCTTACGAAAGTGAAAAATGGCCATGCGAAAAAGTGTTGGTGCGTTTTGATTGGCAAAATGTTTCTGTATTTTAAATGCCCGAATGATACGGTGAGTACATATTTAATGTTACACAAGTCGGTATATTAATCACCAAGGCGGATAAAGAATTCCTCTTCCCTATGGTACATACGATATACTACTCTTTCGATTTAAGTTCCCTCGCTTAATGTTCTAAGAAGTTAAGTTGCTCCCAAACATTAATGAAAAGGTGTTGAGGAGTTGAGAGGAAGTGCTCTGCAAGCTCGGCAGTGCTTGGCAGTACCGTAGTGATAGAGTGAAAAGTACTCTAAGCAGATAATTTAGTTAGTGTATTAACCAATCGAGATGCAACAACAATCGCGATTCCAGTGTATTTTTAATGACAACTGGAATATCATGCGCGCGCTAAAAATTCTTTGAAATTATTTAATATTTATTTTTAAATCCCTTGTAATACTGAAAATATTTTGAAATTACTGAAAAATCTGGAAAATATTTTTTGAAATTTCTTTCCAATTCTTTAAAATTACGTAAAATCTCTTAAAATTCTTTAAAATGTCTTGATATTTATGAAGTCTTGTGAAATTTGTGAAAAAAAATACTAGACAGATTCTGTGACGACTGACTACTATTAATAATCATCAAGTAAGAATAATACCGTTTGAGTTTTGTATTTTATCTTTTGTTGTTTTAGAATTCGATTGGTCAAATAAATATGCGAGATGCCCGTGTCGAAGAAGTTGAGCATGTATCCGATAGTGACAGCGAAGAAAGAGATTCGGAATGTCCTCATGAACGCACCATTGGGATATTCCCTACACACCAGGGTCCAACTTATTTGTTGATGCCACACAAGCAAGATAAGGATAACTGGCTCTATCACTTAACTGTTGTGTCTGGTGGCGGTCCCAACGCAGGGACTCAATACGAACAGTTAGTACAGAGATTGATGGAAACTGACGGAGATCCTAGTTGTGTTCTTTGGAGACACCCATTACTTTTACACACAAAAGAAAACATTACTAGTCCATTGACAAGCCTTAATTCTGACGCTTTACAAACTGAAGCTATCAAACTTTTTAAGGTATCTAATATTTTTATTTTAGACCTATTCAAACATTTAAGAGCATGCGGCACTGTACTATAAGAGCAATTTAATTTTACCAAATTTACGTTTGCAATAATAGATATTTTGTACTAAAACTAGAATATCTTACTCCTTTTTTGTACAGACGGAAGTATTTTGCCTAGCTTTATAGTAAAAAATATTTATTATTGCAAAAGTAAATTTAACGAAACTGTTATTTTCTTGAACAAATTTGCAAAAGACGTTAGTTTTCGATTTCAAAATGTGCGAGCGAAGTACGGATACAGGGCACATTTCGAGATTTTTTTTCACTTTTCTCAGAGTTTTTTTCTTTGCTTTGAAAGTTTTTCTTCTCAGTTCTTCGGTCTGAAAAGAACAACGTACAGCCCGCTTTACACGTTCGAAAACGTACATCTTTTGACATTTGTTGAAGAAATAAATTTTTAAGTATTCAAAAGAATTAAATATAATTTTTCATCATTATAAACAAGTTCTTGTGGCTACGTCGATGGGAATTTTCTATATATAATGTATAGGAAATACGTGGCCAAAGATTAATAATAAAGTCAAAATTAATCACCCAATATTGAGAGTCGTACGTGATCTCAGGATCGCATGTTTTCCGGTTATAAACTCCTGGGGCTGGAAAAATAAATACTTTCTGTGAAGTTTTTATTTTCTGAAACGGTGAAAAAAGCATCTCTGTTACAGCAGACAATATGGCCGCGCGGGAGCCGGGAGTTTAAATTTTACACTGGGAATCTTAAGATTATGCACATTGCACAACTCCACCATTTATAAAACATATTTCCTTAAAGTTCTCGATATTTTTTATTGAATTATTCTGAATTACCTTGAATCCTTGCCAATTCATTTAATATTTTTCAAATCGACTGCATTATTTTCAATTTACGCTGATATTTATTTGAAAAAATGTAAAGTATTATAATTAGAAAGAAAATTATATAAAATAGAATTAGAAATAAAATTTAAAATGAAATTTGATATTTTATTAATCAACAGGCTTGCCAACTTTTTATGTCTGTGGCCGTAGAACAAGCAGGAATAGATTATCACGTTGTTCTTGCACAAAATGCACTACAACAATGTTTGGACCAGCCTGAACTGCAGTCAGAATTCATTTGTGCATTGGTTAAGCAGACAAGTCGTCATACCCAACAGCGATTAGGCGTACAGGTAAAACAGGCCGCCAAACTAATGTCGTTGGGTACTGCGCGCGTTGTAAGTCCTGCTTATTGTTTAACAAACATTTAACACCACTGTACCATTTGAACTTTCAACAACAACTTCCGTGATAGACAAATTTTTTTAAAAAACTACAAACACCTACAATAAATTAAAATCAATACTGCAGCAGAATACAACTTCTGTTTATTATTAGTTAACAGTTTTTCTTTTTCTTTTTTTTCCGTAATTTAATGTAATTGTAATTTTTTACAAAAATTTACTAAACATTTCGAAATTAAGCAGCCTGCAATTTCAAATTTCAAATTTTCGAAATCTTATTTCCGAAAGTATAAAATTTCCAAATTTTCAAACCGAACATTTTTTTTGAAACTTGAAATTAAAACTTTTTTTTTAATTTTTCTTTAAAACTACATTTTCGGTAATTATTGTTTCGGTATTTTTACATATTCGAGATTTGAGATTTTCGTGAAACAGGTGTCGTTTCATCTTCTGAAATTTTTATATTGATTTTTAGATAATTGTAAAATCTTGTAGTTGAAAATTGTACAATTATGTAGTTTTTTGTTATGTTTTGCATATTTTTATATTACAAATTTTAATTATAAAAATATCCAAACTGTAGAAATCTCTAGTATGTAAAATGTAACTTTTTGTTAAATTCGGTTTTAGTTAAATTTCTTTGACAAAAAATATCAATTTTTACAAATTATTACAGCTAAAATTTAATAAAAATGTTATTGTTACCCGTAGACATTTTTTCCATCGGAATTACTGATATTCTCAATCATTCATAATAAATTATAAATGGTACAGTGGATGACTTGGTCAAGTATTCTCTTAAAAAGAATTTGTATCTAATTATTTATTATATATATATATTGGAGAAATTCCATGCCCAAATTACAAAAGACAGTCATTCATTTCAAAGATTTTGATAACATTCAAAACTTTTTTGTATTTTGTTGTTTGATTCAATTTTATCGAAATAATTAAAGTTGTAAATTCTTTCTAATTCTTTTAAAATCATATCAATTCTTTTAAATTATTTTAATTCAGAATATTGTCTTGTGAGTTCGTTATGGAATTTCCCATTGGTATATTGAATTAACTGAGCTCCGTTTGTAGTTGACTCTTAATACACTAATACTTGACAAAGTTTTAACACCGATTTTAGTTCAAAACATTCACAGAACTTTCGCTATCATTTGCTGCTTTATATGTGTATGTCTTTCTACTAATAATCACTTAATGCTGCATGCAACTAACTGATTTTTAAATGGTACATAATTTTTAACATAATTATAAATCAAAGTATTCAAGATATATCTTGAATATTTATCCCCACTTTGGAAATTTGTGAGCTGAACCTATTTCGACAATCTAATTACTAATATTATTATTTTATATAATTAGTATTATACAAGATATCAGATTTATGAAAAAACTGGAATTATCTTGTCAAAATATGTTCTATAATATACACACTTGCAGAATGGTATGTTGGTGTACATGAAAATTGCACACAGGAAACATCTCTTTAGAATGAGTTTTTATTTATTTCTTGAATTATTTACAAACTACACTCTGTGTTTGAATGCTGTGTAGAGAATTAGTTTTATACATTACAGGTATGGGTTATAAAGGGAAAACTTGCTTTTAAATTGCAAGTATAATTATATTCAGTCCCATTGCTTTTCACTTGCATTCATTTTTTAGCATAATTCAATGATTAAATGCGTTTCCATATGATGATTCACTAATGCGATTTTGCGGTGAAGCTACAATTTTTATTTTCAATCTGAAAATACAATTCTTATGAGTTATACAATATGAATCAACATTAAAGGGGACAAATACAGAACTAGTAGCAAGAATATTAATATTATTCAAGTATACAATAATGATAATGAACCAACTTTAATTGAAAGATAATTGAATTTCTGGTTTTTTTATTGATTCAGGATTTAAAATGTTTTAAAAGTCAATATAGAAATTCTAACTTCAACAATATATTATGTCACGACACAGCAAACCACGTCTCTGACATCCGAGGTCGATGTTTACAACACAAGTCGTACAACACAAGTCGAGTACTGTCAACAACGACTGAGAACATCAACGGTTTGCTGAAGAGTGACAGACGATATTTTATGCAAAACGGAATGGTTTTCGTAAGCGAGTGGTGGGTGTACAAATTTTTTGGACACATTACTGTCAGTGACTAAGGCATACACTCCGTAATCGGTGTCGCGGGGGGCGGGGAGTCCAGGAGGCAAAGCCCTCAGACTTAATGAAAAAAAAAATCTTGAGTTGAAATATATTACATTAAATTTTGAAGTTTGAGGATAAAGACCTTTCTCAGCACGCTCAATATAATTTATTGATATTTTGTAACAATTACTTTTGTTTCAAGATATATTGCACCGACCTTACTATAACTAAAATTGACATATGAGATTATGATGATTTTAGTTGTAGTTATTCAAATAAAATCTTTTAAAAGTAGAAACCAAGCCGAAGCGCAGCAACGGCTCCAGCAGATTAGTTGCAGTTACGTCACACGTGGAGATATATATTTACATCCATTTTCTTACCTTTCGGATAAGGCTGGTCAAAGAAGATATATGCGGTCTTTAAAGTATACTTTTACGGCCGTGGCCGGTAAAATCTCTCTCTTCAATAAACAATTACTTTGCATCCCATGAACGCGTATGGAACGATACGAAAACCTTCGGTTTTGCATAATATATTTTAAGGGTTTTCCAGGGATTAGAAAAAATTTCGAAGGATTTAATGTGGGATTTAAGAAGTATAATATCTATTTATTTGACAGATTTGTAAAGTAGGCAATTCCCGAGAGTGTGAGGTTGGCGTCACACGATCGGGAATTGCCTATTTCTTAACATGTCAAATACAATACTTTTCACAGCGAGTCTGGGGAGTTCGATTTTCGGTGGCAACGAAGAAATCGCGCACCGCAGTTTATAATTTGATAACAGATGAAATGTTTACAGAGAGAGTATTCTAATACTCATTACACTACTCCTTGGGCCTTACTTTACACTTCTAGAGGGGGGCAGTCCACGAATCGCCAACTGATACCTGAGCTGAGAATCAAACTGCTATCACTACACGGAGAAAAATAATTAATTCTTAGAACTTCGGAAAATTTATGCTCCGAACACGAAGCATGAATTTTCAGCTTCACGTGCTGAGTACTTCAGTTTCGTGAATTCAGCACATGAGGTCTTGTTTTGGTTACACGTGCTTGGTGTGGCTTACGTTCTGAGCACTTGAGGTTCAATATTTATCACTCTGGTTTGCCCAAATATTTAATACGTGATTTTTTCGATGTACAGAGTACATGTAGTTTCTCTCCGTGATTGAAGATAATTTATATATCAATATATATGTAGGAAAAATATACAGTGTATGCATAATATTTTCATCTGGAAAGTAGAGTGTTAATCAGTCCGGCATTTTAAATTGCCTGCCGTTTTGACACCTTGAGAAGTGTGAAAGAAAAATTGTTCTAAGTAGTGATAGTATTAGTAGTAAGACAGTTGCGGAGGAGTAAAATGCGCAGATATGAGGGGGACGTATACGTTGGCGAGTCGTGAATCGCCCCTCTAGAAAATGTAAAGTTCACTTAATGTTTCTCCTAGAGCTGTAAAGTAAGAACCTCAAAAATCGACTACTTTGCGCAGTCTTTGAAGATGCGAAAAATCGAACTTTCCACGGACATGTTGTGAAAATATAATTTTAATTATTTTGGGATATGTGAGCATATTTTAAAATTTCAGATATTTTTGGGATTGCAAAGAGTTTTAATTCCATTAAATCAATAGATTTTTTTTTTTTTTTTTTTTTTTTTTTTTTTTTTTTTTTACCGGAGGAAAATTTGGATAATCTTTTATAGACGTTGTGCCGGACTCTTCCAGGGCGGGTCTGGACCTACCGACTAAACCTAAAAACCTCCGTTTCCTGGGCCTATAGATCTGTTCACGGAAATACCCTTTGGGCTTTAAACTTCATGAACAGAGGTCCCTTTATAGTCATGTTAGCGACTCTTCCGTCATCCCTTTCCTTGCGGATACCTTTCTGGTGCTAGGCTTCCTCACCCGATGCTGCCAATCTTCGGTTCTGGAGGGTCTTTTCGCGCATGGTGCTGACTATAAAAGCCTCTATGCTCCTCCATTTTTGCTCCGATTCCACCATAAGAGAGACCATGTTTTCGGGCTTAACCTCTGTGCCCGTTTCGGTATTCATCTCTTCTCGGTTTATCTGCCACTTTGGACAAACAAACAGCGTGTGCTCTACGTCGTCAATGGGGTCGTCGCAGAAG
>UCOH01002315.1:1653-16877 GCA_900474275.1 Synergus japonicus
CGAATTTGAAGAAATTTCAAGAGTTTACACTGATTATAAAAATAAAATTTAATTTATATTTATACCATTATTTATTCTCATTCACATTCTGGCTTATTCATATTATTCATATTCTTATTCATACTTTATTGAGTTTTTGCTGTGTTCCATAAGGGGTGGTTTTTACCCCCTCTATTATTTTGGGGATTAAAAAGAATTTTCCACGTTTCGAAATCCGCTGTTTTTTTTTCAGTTTTTGCTGTGTTCCATAGAGGGTGGGTTTAATGGGTGCTCGCGACAGTTTTCACCCCCTCTATTATTTTGGGAATTATTAAAGAGAATTTTCCATGTTTCAAAATCCGTTCTTTTTTATTGTGTTGTTGGGCTGTAAGTCACTTTAGAGATGTTCGAAGAGTCTTTTATCACTAGGGGTGGTTTTCCAACCTCGTAATTAAAAAATTGGGGATTTTTTTGTATAGAATGTGTTTTTGATTGACCGCAAATTGTTCTCACTGGAATAAAGGAAAAAAATATTTTTTTTTTCATCGTTCATTTGAATGTTCAGAACTATTCAGTCATAAAAAAGGTGGTGGTTGTTATATAAAATATGGAAAAATACCCACAAATGAAGCCATTTTTTTATTCAAAAGCCTTCAAAACAAGTTTTTAATTCAGAATTCCAGGAATTAATTTTCAACTGCATATTTATGTACAGTACAGATTTTTAAACTTGTAATAATATTTAAAACGACTATCTTTTGTAAAGTTTCTTTTTCTCTTTTCTTACTTATTTCAATAGTTTGAAGTTTTATGACTTCATTTAAATTCCCATTATATCTATTACTATTTTTTGTGATATTTGCATATTTTCAAATCTTAAAATTGAAATTTCGCTTGTATCTCATGTCGGTCAAACAGCCACAATAGATAAATGCATACCGACTGCGAAGGATGCCGCTTTCTTGAAACAGTTCATATTTAATGATATAAATCTTATTATGAAAGTTGAAAATATTTACTTAAGATAATTGGTAACTACATATTATTTATAGTTACATTCACGTATTACATTTCTCGGCTATTGTTATATAAAACTCCGCTTGTATTTACATTTCCGAGATTAAAAAAGTCATATAGTTATTATATATATATTTAATTTTACTTCCACGAAAAAGATTAATTAAAAAAAGTAATTTAACTAATGTACATATAATATAACTGACATGATGAAACGCAATTTAAATTATTTTTAAGCTCCAGAACCTTTTTATAATCTATAATTTTCCACGTTTAGTGTGTTTTATACTTCCCTTTAGCTTTCATATAGTTTGTTTTAGTATTACTTCGTGTTTTTTGTCGCATATGAAATTGAATCTCACAGTTCTGAGTAAACAAATCTAGAATATGTTTTTAACAACAGGTTTCACTTTATGCATTCTGGTTCTTAAGAACTGTAATTAAAAAGATTTTGTACAATTATCTCAAATGATATTTCACATGCTAACGATATTGGCCATGTAAACTTCGTTCAGAACATCAAGAGTATGATTGTAGACTGAGTTGATATTTGCTTGGAGACCTGACGCAAATGCAAACGCAAATGTTCCATTACTTCAGGTCAGTTATCGTTTCCTCCTATATGAGAATTTAATTTAAACCGTGGCTCGTCGACGAACAAAGTTGATTTTGTGATTGACCTAATCTGGAACTTCGCAAATATGTTGACAACATAGTTACTGTGACAACACTTCCAAGTGGGCAAAAAATTGAAAAAAGTTTTTAAAACCTTCTAAAAACGTTCTAAAAACATCCTATGTCAGGCCAAAAAACGTCCAGGCGTGTGTACTTCCCGAAACATTTTTTTATTTTGCGTTACATTTATTTTGGTCTCCTTATGTCTATCCTCCATGGTTATTTAGTGGTTGTGCTCATATCATTCATATCAATCATATTCTATTCACGAAGAACTGATCGACGACTAACTTGAAGCTGGGACTAGAATACGGACGGCCAGAACCGTTTTAGTACCCAGATTTCGTGGCGCAGTGGTAGCGTATCGGGCTTGCAAGCTGGCGGCCGAGGGTTTTCGAGTCCCGACGGCCATAGTTTTGTCTTTACTGACTCGAAGACTTTTCAGTTCATCCTGACTTTCCAGATTTCATTTCAGTGGCGATAGAAGTGAAATTTTTTTTTCGAAGTCACCACGGGTTCCCTGTTGGAAGTAAAGAGATAGAAATCCTATCTCTTTCTATCCCTAAGATAGAAAGGGATAAAGATTCTTTATCTACTTCTACCTTTCGCCTATACCCGCCTATTTCTTTCTATCTCCATATTAATCAACTATTTCAATACCCAGTTCTCTACCTCTTTCAATCTATTGTCTATTCCCGTCTATCTCTTTCTATCTCCTTTTCAATAAAAATTTGCTTTATCTCTTTGAACCCGTGCTTCTGTATCTCTCTATCTCTCATCTATTCCAGTCTATCTCTTTGTTACTCAAAATCGCTCTTATCTCTTTCAATCCTAACTTCTCTATTCCTTTCTATCTTTCGCCTATTCTTGTTTATCTTTGTCAATATCAACTCGCTTTAATCTCATTCAGTCTCCAATCTCTATCCCCTCCTATTTCCCTCTCTATCCATATCTATATCCACACAGAGATATATTAGTGGCTAGAAAGAGATAGAGGGGGATGGATAAAAGATAGATTAAGATAAAAAGATAAAGACAGAGATAGACACCAGGTAGAAAGGGATAGAAAAGAGACGATTCAAAGAGATAATTGTGGATGTGGATTGTTATTGACATAGAAAGAGATAGACGGGGATAGGCGAGAGATAAAAAGGGATAAATGATCTTTATCCCTTTATATCTTAGAGATAGAAGGAGACCTTTTAAACTTTTCGTAAAAATGACGGAATGCTTATCTTCATCTATCTTCTTCTATCTCCATATAAATCCTTCATATTTTTCAATTTTCTTGTCTATCTCTTTGTCAAGCACAGTTAGCTCCTATCTCTTTCAATTCCCAGTTCTGTATTCCTTCTTATCTATCACCTAATCTTGTCTATCCCTGTTTATCTCCTTGTGAATCTTAATTTGCTTCTATCCCTTTTAATCTCGGGTTCTCTATCCCTTTCTATCCCCATCTCAATCTACATCTATCTCTTTCAATCCTCATTTCTATCTACCTTCCTATTTTCCGTCTATTCCTTTTTATTTCTTTCTATCTCCTTTTCAATTTCTTCTCAATCTCCTATCTTTCTCTATCTGTTTTCAATTCCTTCTCAATCTCCAGTTCTCTATCCATTTCTATTTCTATCTCAATTAATATCCACGCATATCTCTTTCAATCCGCCCTTCTCTAGATCTATCTCTCACCTACTGCAGTCTATCTCTTTTTATCACCGTATTAATCACGATTTGCCTTGATCTCATTAAATCCCTACTTCTCTATCTCCTTTTATCCCTTGCCTATTCTTTAAGCATCACAAACATCTTTATTATTTTAACAGTATTATAGTTCAAATTTTTAAATATTAAATTGTGATTTGCGCAAAATGTGAAATAATTTGAGAGATCACAGAAAAAACAAGGACTGAAAGTGTTTACAGCTGAAATTAGTTTTTAGGATGAATTTCAGTCTTAAGTCAATTTTTGGTCTTGTTTTAAGACTAAGAAATATAAAAACAAGACTTCTCAGTCTTAAAACAAGACTAAAAACTGACTTAAGACTGAAATTCAGCCTAAAAACTGATTTCAGCTGTAAACACTTTCAGTCCTTGTTTTTTCTGTGATAATATTTAATTCGATGGGAATAAGAAAATCACTATCAATTGTTTTTGGGGGTAGCTTTCCCTCCTGCCCCCTCGGTTGCTACGCCATTGCCCACAGCCTTATAGCAAGAGGGGCTTTTTGATGCTATTTATTTTAAAAAGAAAATTATTTTTTTTTATCTAAACCTTTGAATTCTTCTTTTACGGTCCGTTGTCGTTCTATCTTCTCTTTTGCATTTTTGCTTATATCCGCCTTCAACGGCTATAACCTCGTAAATCCTTATATCCTGGTGGATGAAACTTGTGAGTACGTTCACGTACACGTTGTATATCTAAATGATGCTGGGTCAGTACATTTCGTACTCAATCGTTCTATCGGGCCAATGCACCCACTATGTATACATTTTCTCGTTGAGAAGTTCAAGTAATGCGACTGATCAAATCGATTGAAGGAGTCGATCAGCTGAACGATCAAAATCACTCACAATCTGAAATTGTAAGCAATTTTACTCTTTACATCTGAATTGATAAATTCTTGAAAGTATTCAGAAAAGGCAATAAAATTAAAAAGTATAAAGAGTTAGAAACTTCCCCCTGAAATTAAAAAATACATTATTTTGTGAAAAAAAAATCAATTTTCAAATTTTCTGCAAATATTTTTTGAATAATGTTCTTCATTACTATTCTTCAAATTTGATCTTATCTTAAAAAAGTGATGTAACGAATTGTCCCTAAAATCTCTCATACAATGTTGATTCAAACCTGCATTCTAAATTCGACTCAGCGAAATTTCATTGGTTTTTGAAAGACTTGAAGCTGTAAGAAGTAATATCGATATGATTCAATATTTTTAGCTTATTTGAATTCACGAATTCCGAGACGAATTCAATTTTTTCGTAATACGTTAATTCCAATAGTACCTATAATATTTTCGTATCGATATGAGTCGATGTTTTCGGCTAGTATAGTATGTATAACGATATGATTCACTATGCTTTCCAAAAACATAGGTGGGAGTCTTAAGGTCATGTAAGACTTACTCGATCCCTAACTTACCGACATTTTTTCTCTGCAACGTTACGTCTACACTTATTAAGATATTAAATTAAAAATTTATAAAATTGAAACTAAAGCATCAACGTATGTTTATCTGGTCCTAAATATTGACATATATAAAAGTTATTTTATCTTTACACAAATTTAAGACCAGATAAACATATCTTCGCATCGTTTCTTTAATTATAGAAATTTTCTA
Source organism: Synergus japonicus (assembly GCA_900474275.1). Classification (NCBI taxonomy): domain Eukaryota; kingdom Metazoa; phylum Arthropoda; class Insecta; order Hymenoptera; family Cynipidae; genus Synergus; species Synergus japonicus. Next base: position 6,664 of record UCOH01002315.1, read on the forward strand.
TTTGATATCTCAATAAATGTAGACGTAGCGTTGCAGAGAAAAAATGTCGCTAAGGTAGGGATCGGGTAAGTCTTACATGGCCTTAATTTGGGTAATTTTTTTAGTTATTCACAATTGTAAAAAAATTCCTATGTTCAAAAAAAGGTGGTTTTAATTTTTGGAGGAAAAGTCTTTCGTCTTTTATATACTTTTTTATTTTATTATTTTCTCCAACCGTTTTTCACAGTAATAATGCTTCTTTTTTTTCAAGCCACTTTAGTAAGCATTTGTTAAAAAAATGTAGTTTCAGATTTTACCTGGTTACAAGTGGAATAAGTTACAAAGTATTAAGCAAAAAAGTATGTCAAACGTTGTTAAAATTTCCGCAGGAATAGTCTCGGCCTAAAAATATTAATTTGTGCGCCTTTCCTTGTTAAAATATAATACAACAATCCCGGATTCTGTGCATGCATGCGACGTTGAGTTTAACTTTCAAGACTCCATTCCCGTGATTTGATTTCCCCGATTTCCCTTTCTATCCCGATGTTGTTACTTCATGACCCACTTTTCATGCGGCCTTGCGAACGCGGCCTGAAAAGCGGATTGGAGTAACGTGTGAAGGAAAATGGGACAAAAAGAAAAAAAAAAGAAAAAAAAGAAAAAATGAGGGAGCGGATTTCTTCAAACGGGCGAATAGGACTCTCATGTTTCCGCGGCTTTTAAATCCACTTTCGTGTCTCCTCGTGCGAATCTCATTAACGCTTTTTCTTTGCTTTCGAGTTTCGAATAAACTTCAGCGAAAAGACTTTGCATAGAAAAATTTAAGAGCTAAGTGAAAAATGACGCAAATGTACAAGTATCGGGACTGGTTTTAAGTAAAGTTGAAGTAGTAAAAGGAAATTCATTTCTTAAGTAACGAGGATGTTTCACAGTTTGTGAGAAAGATTGGAAATGTCGCTATCTGGCGGTGGCAACAGAAATTATTTATTCAAGGTTGGAGGGGGTTATATTAATTTTGTATTTTAAGTTTTTAAAATTTTATTTGAATATATTATTTTCATTTCAGGGTATCTAGTTCTCAATGTGCGGCAATTTAAGGACATCCAGAAATTTTCCGGGAATAGAATAAAAAAAAAACGGGGAAACCCGAGAATTATTCTAGATTTTATTTTTCATATGGTAAGTGGAGTTTCGATTTGAAAATACTTTTCCGAATAATCAATCAAATTGTTTTTATTTGATACTTGCAACATTTATTAAATTTCTTTTGAAATCTTTTGTATTATTTGCAAATTTTTTAAAAAGAAACTTTAAAATCCCATAAAATCCCTTATAATTCCTTAAAATCACTTGAATTTTTAGAAATCCTGTAAAATTTCTTGAGGATCCTTAAACTCTCTTCTGAATTTTTTGAAATTCCTTTAACTTATGCAAAAATATTTTAAATCTTTCAAAAGTACAGTAATATTCGCTAAAATCAATTAATATCTCTTAAAGTTCTTTAATTTTTCTAAAATCCCTTAAAATCTCTTAAAATTTTTTTAATTAAAAAAAAATCTCTTGAAATCTCTTGAAATCCTATCAAATTCCTTAAAATCTTTTTAAATAATTTATTTTATGCGCATTCTTTGGAACTCAACTGCGCTTTCTCTTACTTAAAATTGAACTTCTTTTTTTTTCATTTATGAAAAAATAAAGTTTTTAAAGAAATTGTAATATTGCTATATTTCATGGGCTAAATTTAGTAGGCACTCTTTTTATGGTATTGTTGACAAGTAGATTAATGAATTTCAAAATTAAAAATGATAAACTATATATTATCGGAATTTCAAAGACGTTTTATAAAATATCACTGTCAGCTAGATTATCGTTAATCGCTAGTTGAGGACGGAACTTCGCATACGGATTTCGACCTCCAGTGCGGATTAAACAGAACGGCACAAATCGAATTAAATATCTCACAATTTTGCGAGAATATAATTCATATAGAGATAGCATAGGATAGGCTTTTGGCTAAGCGCCAAGCGTCCTCGACTCGTTGAAGCCGATGCTGTTAAAGGATTATAAAATTATTTTGGGTAAAACAGAATTTGTTTTATTCCATTAATGAAGTTAGTTATTGCTTTAAATGAACCGAAATAATTCTTCATTGATTGAACGACGGCTTCGCGTAAACTGGAGTGACAAGTGTCTAATCAAGTGTCAAAAAGAGAAAATTATTCCTGACTTTATTGCAGTAAAATTTAATGATCAGTCTCTTTATTGATTCATGTTTAATTCAATTTGTTCATTACGATTCGAATATTCTGGAGATTATGATTCTATTTCGCATCATTACTTCCATGAAACTGAAGAGATATTTAATTTGTTAATTATCGGTTCAGTTATAGATCATTTTCACTGTTAGAGGTGTATTCAAAGTTATTACGAAATTGGAAACCTCAAAACTCTAGATAAATTATTCAATATGTAGAATAACTAAATTTAAACTCTATTGAAATTGGAAATGGATTTTATTGAAATGTTGCAAGTGGACAACTTGTCAATTAAAATAATTCAATTATGAAAGCCCATTTCTCAATAGCTCAATAGCTAAATTCTAGATTAGCACAGTAGATTGAAACTATAATTTGTCGATAGAAGGCTCTCTAATTTTTAATTAAATAAATGTTTTTATTTACCTACATTTATGACCAATTACCTATTAACATTCTCCCTCTCGTCTCTAATTAAAATTTCATCTAACTTTTCACTGAAAAAATTAAAACACCATAGAAAAAATTTTCCTCTCGTGAAATCCACAATAGCCTTCGTTAAAAATTCCAAAGGCTTTTAATTTCAAATTAAAATCTGCTGCTTGTATTTCCCAAGTGAATATAATTTGATAGCTTTCACATCAAGCATGAGCAAAAAATTACCTTTGGTAATATAATTTAAAACTGTTCCTATACTTAGGAGGAAAATATTGTTTAACACACAAAGAACCTTTTTCTAAGAATTTATCTTTTTCTTGAGCGAATTTTTACATCAATTTCTGCTGTAATTTTTTATCTCCACTTCATGCTATTTTTCAATTAAAATTGATCTAGCCTTTAATAAAAATACTCTAAACCATAAAAAAAGCTTTAAGCCAGCTTTCTTTCATTCTCTCGAAAATAACTCTGACTTCGAAGTTGCCAGTTGGCACGTGTCCGAGTTCCTCTAGCGCATGGTTCGATTTAGTGCCGGTAATAGGAAGAAGCTCTTCTCTCTTTTCTATCGGCTCTTTAGAAAATGCTTAAACGAAAACAGAGCAGTGCACGGATGTGTTTACGATTGACGATGTAATTTACGCCAGAAGCTATGGGCACACGCGTCCGGAATAAAGAGAAGAGCGGTCTAAGGGCGAAATAAAGTAAAAGCAGATGCAAGGAGACAGTACCTCTGCCACTCGTAAAACTTTTACAGTGCAATCTTAACCCCTCAGTCCCCCTCTATTTTACCACCCCTACATTTGCCTCATTTTGCCCCACCATCGTTATATACCCTTCCACCCATCCTACTGTTTCAGCACCTAGTAGTTGTCATTTTACCCATTGTTGTTTTCCTTCTTATTCTTGGTTTTACTGCCCTTTGATTGTCAGGCTTTTAATTCTGCCTCGAATCAACCAGAGTGGAAGTTAATGCCATCCAACCACCTCTGTCTTTCTTACTCGCCATGCAGAAACGCTGTTAGGAGTAATATTTTACTTCAGTTTTGGTGAACTGCATTTTGTGGGAATTTTGATCATAAATAATTTTATTCATCTCTTGGGTGTACTTCAGAAAAGGTCAATCCTCCGATTTTGTTTAAACTCCGTAAAGGGAAATGGAAAAAGAAAATGGTATAGGAAATTTGCCTTTACCATTTTCATTTACCTATCGTTATTTCTGTTTACCATTTCCCTTTACTATTTTCCTTCCCATTGATTTCCGTTCATCATTGATTTTCATCCTTTACCAAGTATTTTTTACAAAATTACTATTCCAAATTCATTTTTTTAATCTGTGTCCACAATCCTTTTTATGAACATTTTTCAAACCCTATTCCTAAACCCTTTTTCTCATATATTTCTCAACCAACATTTCCAAGCACATTTTACAAAACTACTTTTCCAAACCTAATTTTAGGGTGGCTAATATTAATAATGTTAGGAAAGTCAGGGAAGTCAGGGAAATGTCAGAGAAATGTGAGTAGTTGTCAGGGAAAATAGAAATTGACATTTATGTTAATTATGTTATGTTAGTTTTGTCGTATTACATATATAACTTTTATAAATTATTTAACAAATTTTAGAAACTATCCAAAGATTTTCAAGGATTATGAATAATTTTCAGGTATTATCTGAGATTCTCTAGGTTTCTAATGAATTTTAAAAGGACTTCATGAAATTTTAAGAGATTTTTAAGCAAGTTTGGGTAATTCAAAGAATTTTAAGGAATTTTAAAGTTCCTTGAGAAATTTTAAAGGATCTCATGAGATTTTTATGATTTTATAAAAATTTTGTGGAATATTAGGGAATTTTGAAAATTTTTCAAAATTTATAAGGTTTTTTTTACGTATTTTAAGGGATTTTAAAGTTTTTCGTAGAATTATAATGAAATTGAAGAAATTTGTAAGAATTTTAAGAGATTTTAAGAAATTATAAATATTTTCGTGGAATTTAAAAAGCTTTTAATAGTCTTGTAAGAATTTTATGAAATTTAAATTATTTTAAAGTGATTGTAAAGAATTTAAATTTTCCTCATGGAATTAAAAAAAAATTTCACGAGATTTTTATGATTTGTAAATGATTTTGTAAAATAATTGTAAAGGATTTCATGGAATTTTAAATATTGTGTAGTCGAATTTTAAGATTTTGAAGATGTTTTTAGGAACTTCAAAAATTTCAGCGAATTTTAAGGGATTTCAATAGGTTTCCAATAATTTAAAGAAATTATTGTCCATTTTAAGAGATTTTAAAATTCCTCGCGAATTTTAAAAATATTTCACGAAATTATGAAAATTTTTAATGGAATTTTGAAGGATTACAAGAAATTGAAAAGATTTTGAATTTTTTCTTGGTATTTATAGTATGTATTTCAAAGGATTTTGAGGAATTTGAAAGAGATTAATGAAAATTGAAGGGATCTCATGAAATATTAACAAATTTGAAAGGATTTCATGGAATTTTAAGATATTTCTATGAGTTTCGAGAAATTTCAATGATTTTTAAGAAATCTTTTCAAAAGTTGTTGTAAATTCGAGAGATTTTTACGAGTGTTAAATATTGTGAAGTGACTTTAAATTTCAAAAGATTTAACGTGATATTATACGAAATTTTTGAATAATTTCAATAGTATTATTATTGAAATTTTATACGCATTTTTAATATGTTTCTGTCAGGGAAATTTGTTTGATAGTCAGGGAAAAGTCAGTGAAATGTCAGGAAACTGAAAAATTAAATCTTGTTTCCAAAACTCTAGGATAAAAACTTATTTCCAAACTCCTTGTGTTATCTTTTTTGAACTCACATATTTTCAACCGCCTTTTCCAAGCATCGTTTGCAAAAGCAATTTTAGAAATACCTTTTTTGTATACCTGTTTCTAAAATCCTTTTTATGACTCTTTCTTCCAACCTCTTTTCCAAGCTCCTGATTTAAGAGCTACATTTCCAAATCCTCTGAGATTAATAATTTCTATTTTCAAGTTCTTTTCATCTGTAAATGACAATAAATCCAGGGCGATATTTCAGCGAAATTGAAATTTTAAAAGTTGACAACAAAAAAAGGCATGTCTCTTTTTTCTCAGTGGGATTAAGTGACAAACGATGTAGAGGGGACTCGCGTCCCGTTGGGCCGGGTAGGAGTCGATATTGAGTTATTTACCCGCGTTGCAATGTCCGTTTTTCTGTTTAAAAAAACATTGAAACGAGACCAAACCTGGCGGTGGTTCCAGACTATGTACGTCCCTGAGCAGTATACGGACCAAATGAATATTAGTGGTTCCCTTGAGACCAAATTAATAACCTTAGCCCCTTCATCCGTCGCATCGCTTACACCCACATTGTTCCTGTATAGAGTACATACCAAGAAACCTAACTATTCCCTATTGTGTACCGTCTTTCGTCCTGGAAGACGTATTAGCAACTAAGAGAAACGTTCCTTCTTCCGGTTACACTGTGAGATCTGTCAGTCAACCCCTTCTACCTATTCTTCCTTTTTATGACTTTCTTTTATATCCTTCTTATTTCATACTATGGGTTTTAGTTTCAACGGACGTTCATATTTTACCAGAGATCATGTTTTAGTGGTATTATATTGTTTTATGCGCTATGGAGAAACAAGCGGACGATTTCATCTGTGGCTTGATCATGAAATAAAAAAATAACAAAGTAGTCTCTTGTGCAGTTTTATCTTTCGGAAATGAATGGTATTTTATGGAAATTAGATTGAAAAGAGGAGTAACGAAAGACGAAGAACAAAATACGTAGAATATATTATTACATTTTCAGGGTGGCCACATGTCAGGGATGAGGGTTATCAAGAAAATGTTAGGGAAAAGTGATTAGTTGTCAGGGAAAATAGAAATTGATATTTATGCTAATTATGTTATTTTTGTCGTATTGCATGTAGATTTTATAGTTTATTTAACAGAGTTTAGAAAATTTCCAAGAATTTCGAAGGATTAGAAAGGATTTTTTTAGGCATTCTTTGAAATTCTTTGTGTTTTTAATGATTCCTTGAGATTGTCAATAATTTTAAAAGATTTTAAGTGGTTTCTAGGAATTCAAAGAGATTTGTGTAATATTTAAATGATTTAGTGAAATATAAAAATAATTTATGAAATTTTAAGAGATTTTTAAGAAAGTTTAGAGAATTCAAAAATTTTAATGAATTTTAAAGTTTTAAAAAGCTTGTAAAAGAATTTAAAATTTTAAAAGATTTCATGAGATTTGTATGAATTTTAATAGTTGTTAAATTTTATAAATCTTTAAGATAATTTTACATACTTATTTAAAAGGATTTAAAAGTTTTTCATGGAATTATAAAGAATTTAAGGGATTTGATTGAAATGTTAAAGAATCTCATAAGATTTTGATGATTTATAAAAGAATTTGTAGAATTTTCGACAGTTTCAAGAAGTTTTCAAGCATTTTACGAGTTCTTGACGTATTTTAAGAGATTTCGACATTTTTAAAATGATTTTAATGAATTTAAATATTCCTCGTGGAATTTAGAGATTTCAATGTATTTGAGGGAATTTCAAAGTTCCTTATTGAATTTTAGAGGATTTCACAAGATTTTAATGATTCTTAAGAGATTTTGTAAAATTGTAAAGGATTTTATAAAGTTTTAATAGATTTTAAAGAATTTATGAGATTTTATATGATTTTAAATATTATAGTGAAATTTTAAGGATTTTAAATATGTTTCTGGGAATTTCAAAAGATTTCAGCAAATATTAAGGGATTTCATTAATTTTAAGAGATTTTCACATTTTAAGAGATATTAAACTTCTTCGTGGAATTTTACAATATTTTAAGAGATTTTTAGGAATTTAAAAATATTTTGAAGTTTTTTTTTTGGAATCTTCTTTTTTTTTGAAAATGGATCGATAGTGGGTTTAGGAAACAGGAGTTTGGGAAAATGGTCGGATAAGGGCTTTTGGAAAGGGGTTTCGAAACGAGATTTTGAAATCATGGGTTTAAGAAAGAATCAGGAAAGCGGTTTAGAATAAGAAATTAATAATATTTTCTGAACATATATATTTAGTTTTCCACGTCAGTAGCCTAGCTCTGTACAAGTAGAAAATTCTCTATTTAAATCCACTCATTAAATTGTGCATCCCTATTAAGTTTTCGAAGGCACCTTGGAGGCAAGCTACTATCTTTCTTGGGCGGAAAATTCACAGCAAGCTTTTGAGGATTTACATATACCATGAAGCGACCCTCCTTGCGACGTACATAAACCTCGAGAAATTAATCCCTAAGGATAGAACCGTATGATGAGGTGGGTCAGAGGGGAAGATGGACGGGCCTTTTTACTTTTTATCCGCGAAACGCCCTGATGCCACGTTTTCCAACATTCAACGATTAACTTAAAAAGTATGCCCATGTTACCCCTCTCCCTTACACTTGCTGGATAAAGTTGTAACGTTAAACGTTAAATGCTTAAACCCTTAAGCCCCCTGGGCTCGCTGTCTCGTAGATCAGAATCCAAGTCTCACAGTAAAAACTTGGAAAAAGGGAGGCAGCGGACAGTCTTTTCAAAAACTTTACAAAAATTATTCAAAAATTTCGTATAATGTCACATTAAATCTTTTGAAATTTAAAATCACTTCACAATATTTAAAGCTCGTAAAAATCTCTCGAATTTACAACAACATTTAAAAGATCTCTTAAAAATCATTGAAATTTCTCGAAATTCATAGAAATGTCTTAAAATTCAATGAAATCCTTTCAAATTTGTTAATATTTTTATGAGATCCCTTTAATTTTCATTAATCTTTTTCAAACTTCCCAAAATCCTTTGAAATACATACTATAAATTCCAAGAAAAAATTCAAAATCTTTTAAAATTTCTTGTAATCCTTCAAAATTCCATTAAAAATTTTCAGAATCTCGTGAAATATTTTTAAAATTCACTAGGAATTTTAAAATCTCTTAAAATGGACAATAATTTCTTTAAATTATTGGAAACCTATTGAAATCCTTTAAAATTCGTTGAAATCTTTTGAAATTTCTAAAAACATCTTTAAATATCTTAAAATTCCACTATAAAATATATAAAATTCTTTTTAAATATTTTAAAATACGTAAAGGTTTCTTAAAATTCTTGAAAGCCTCTTGAAATTCCTTAAACTTATACAAAATCGTTTATAAATCATAAAAATTCTGTGAAATCTTTTTAAATTCCATGAGGAAAATTTAAAGTCTTTGTTTTTATAAACGAATTTTGGAAAAAGGCTCGGAAAAATAGTTCTAGAAATAAGAGTTTGAAAAGCGGTTTTAAAAAGGTTAGGGAATTCAAAGAATTTTAAGGAATTTTAAAGTTCCTTGAGAAATTTTAAAGAGTTTAACGAGAATTTTATGATTTTCTAAAGATTTTTTGGAATTTTGAAAATATTTCAAAAATTATAAAAGTTTTTTTTACGTAGTTTAAGGGATTTAAAAGTTTTTCGTGGAATTATAAAGGAATTTAAGAAACTTGTAAGAATTACTGTACAAAGCCGCAAATTCGGACAATAACGACAAACATACCTAGAATAATATCTTCTTATGATTTTTAAATTTTTATATTTTACTGGCATTTGGACCCAAGTGTTACAATCAAAATTCCATTCTCCATTTTACTCAACGAAAATTATAGATAAAAATTTTTTCGCTCTGTAGCACTAATGTTTTTACATTCTCATCAGAGAGAATGTATTAGATTTGTGTAAAATTTGACCCCCCCAGTTTTCACCAAATGTCCACGTTTTGGGACTCCCTGAACCCGAAAAACATGTTTTTACGAATGTGTCTGTCTGTCTGTCTGTCTGTAGATTTTAGTTTGTTAGCAAGATAACTTTCGAAAGAATTGACCGATTGGATTGTTCTTTTAGTGTCCCAAAATGAAGGTCAAGTTCGTTGGCCAGCCATTTTGGATAAAAATTAAAAAAGTTGGAGCATTTTGAAAATTTTTGAAACCACTTTTTTTTTAATTAAAAAATTCTAATGACGGACGTTCGAAGTACTCAAAAAGAACAAATTTTCTTAATGACTTTTTAGGATAAAAAAAAATTGAAAGATTATAACATTTTGAAAATCCAAAAAAATGAAATAAAACTTGAATTAGAAGCCAAACAACGCACGATATGAAAAAAAGCTAAAGATGACTGGTTCTAGGTCGAAAAAAAGTATTTTTTGTTCGAAAAATGCAGTTTGAAACAAAAAAAGCACGATTTTCCAAGTAATTTTTTTTAAATCGCGTTTTCAAAGATTCACAGGCTTGGAGTCATCTTGGAACCGATCTAGATCGATGACACGATGTCTGAACTTAAGGAAAGTGAGGTCATCAAGTCATTTCGAACAAATAGAACCCTCACAATGGCGTCCGAAGTGAAATCCTTTGCCAGGAAATTCATTCAGGCCATTCGGGCGCCATTGTGAGGGTTCTATTTGTTCAAAATGACTTGATAACCTCACTTTCTTTAAGTTCAGACATCGCGTCAACCCTCTAGACCGGTTCTAGGT
>UCOH01002371.1:1562-19493 GCA_900474275.1 Synergus japonicus
CCCCCCATCCGATTATAGCCGCGCCAAGCACTGCTTAACTTCGGCAATCGCATGAGAATCTTTAAACAGTTCCATCTGTCCAGTGGACAAAATAAGCTTCGATTTTATTTCTTTTAATCAAAAGAGATTTTTTAATTTCTACCAGCAAATTAACAGCTAGCAAAACCTCAAGACTGTTTATTTATTATAAAATATATTTATATAATTCATGATATAAATTAATTTTATTATTACAATACATATATAAGCATTATTACAACGATTCAAACAAACTCTAAAAAGTATCTTTCATGAGTACCTGTATTTTCTCTACAACAGTTTCTCGATAGCTTTCTATAAATCTCCCACTCTGTAAATTCAATATAAGTAAAATATACTTACAAAAAATGATTTTATTTATTTATTATATATGATAGTATTTATTACATGAAAAAAAATTAATTTGATAATATTTTCAGAAGAAATAGATTGAAAAATCGTTATTTTTATTAAATCTATAATTACCTGATGTTCATCATCAGAGGTGACGATATAAGCATCTAAAGGAGGTCCTTCAACAGTCGTAATTCGTTTCATTTCTGCTCTCAAAAGCGTCAATCTCATCGCAGTGTCCATCCTATTCTTTGGTACAGCATTTCCAGGGGGGCAAAATATTCTGGAATAGCCTTTATAATTTAAGGGCGGATTTCGCAGTCCATGATCGTCGTCAGCCCTCGTCGCGAAACCTGAAAAATAAATTATTTATAAATTAAAAAATGGTTGAAATAGTAATGAAAAAAAAAAAAATTAATAAATTGGAGGCGCCGGGTATCGATCCCGGTACCTCTCGCATGCTAAGCGAGCGCTCTACCATCTGAGCTACGCCCCCTGATATAATGTCTTCCGGAAATACACTACTAGAAGTGAGCGAATAAAATTTATTGTTTAAAATATTAAAAACATTAAAAAAATTAAATTTATATTGATTAGTTAATACACATTTCCTTTATAATTTCTTTCCTTTTTATTCATCACTGAGGAAGAATAAAATAATTATTGAGAGGCTGATAAAATTATTATCTAGTAGTTTAAAATTATATACAATTCAAATAGGATTTTTTGCACGTATTTGTTTATATAATTTATTATAATTTATTATAGACTATGATTGCAAGAGTGTATTATTTTCTGGTCACTGCTGGTTATATAAGTTGGACCCGATAATGTCCCATGGGAAACCAGAGGGTGTTCTGAGTGGTGCTTAAGTATCAGGTTAGTATATTTCGAATAGAAGGTTCCAATAAAGTTTATTTTGAAAAGTGAAAGTTGTTCGAATTGATGGAGACTCTTGAAGACAATTCAGACAATAAATAATATCGGTCCCGCGTATTTCCGAGAGTAATTCCGTATCAGGCAAGCAGAATAAACTGGTGCATTATCAGATCATATATATACTCTACTAATCTCGCTGATAAGGAAGAAATCGACCCCAAGGGCTAATAATCGAAACTAAAACTTAATACCCAATTGATCCAAGAATAATTTCGTGAAAATTAAAAAAAGTGCTTCTTTATTAAATTATAAAATAAATAGCCCTTGGATTAATTTTCTTATTTTTTATTAAGATTTATAATAATATAATGTGGATATAAATTTTTAATATTTCTGGAATAAAAAGAATATTATTTTATTACTTCTTTTTTTAAATTAAAATTGCCCCCTTTCTGTCTAAAATTTTTCTTTACCTTAAATTTTATATTTAAAGGGCATTTATACCAGATTAAAGAGCCTTTTATTTTATACTTCTAATGCTTCATGTTTTCTTGATACATTTTAGTTGCCACGCGTGGCGCCACAGTTTATCAATAGATACTTGAGAACCGGTTCAAACGAGTTCAAAAAAGACCCTCGACTTGCGAGTGCAACTCAATTCTTTTTTCAATGCACTTCTTCAATTAAATTTCTTATTATTTTTTACATTATTCTACGATTGAGAAATATTTTGAAGGTGTTTGCGAACTTCTTTAATTCTTTTTACTTTTTTATATATAGCAATTTCTTTAGATTCCTCGAAATCTTTTTAATTATTTTGGAATCTTTAAGAAAAAAAATTTAATCCATTAGGATTTCTATAGCCATTCCTTAAAATCATCTAACAATGTTTGGAAATAGATTATAATCTATTAAAATCCCAGACAATGCCGTGGAAATTTCTGCTAGTAAATTATATATATATATATATATATATTTGTATACCCTGGCGAAAGCTTCGGATAAGATTCCAATGCGAAATCTCTATCCGAGCGAATCCGAATGAAACCGAACCATTCCGAAGCAACTTTCCAATCCGAATGAATCCGAACCATTCCGTAGAAACTTTTCAATCCGAATGAATCCGAATATTCAATCCGAATGAATCCGAAAATTCAATCCGAATGAATCCTAACCATTCCGAAGAAACTTTTCAATCCGAATGAATCCGAACCATTCCGAAGAAATTTTTCGATCCGAATGGATCCGAAAATTCAATCCAAATGAATCCGAATGAATCCGAAAATTCAATCCGAATGAATCCGAATTTTCAATCCGAAGAAATTTTTCGATCCGAATGAATCCGAACCATTCCGGATAGTAATCTTCCTTCAAACTTCGGATTGGCTCGGATTCATTCGGATAGGAATCATGCGAACTTCGGATTGGCTCGGAATGAAACTAATTCGCTCGGAAAAAGACTTCGCATTGGCTCGAATTAATTCGGATAGGAAATTTTCTATCCGAAGCTTTCGCCAGGGTATTACACATATATTACACAACTGTAGCTTTAGATGGATTTCACATTCTATGGAAATAAATAATAATAAAAGAGATTAATGGCAAATACTTCCGAATAAAGAATTTCCGGCAAATTAATGCGATAAGCTATATCTGTATTGCATGGTGACTTGGAATTTTTCAAAATTCTGTTATGAAATCCAGAATAACCTCGCTCCCCCGGAAGCGATCATCTTATTGCAATTTCAGATATTTTCCACTATAATTATACTCAACAGTTCGTGCATCAATAATAGATTATCTCTGCTTACTTTACAAAAATTTAATGCATATCACGGAGAAATTTATTATATCAATTTTTGCAAAAATAATTACGTTTCAATTTATGTACAATCGTTTCATATTAAGAATTAATAAAATTAAATTATTTATTTATTTGTTTCTTAAGTCTACTCATTTTCTTTTTATACTTTCATTTTACTGGAGATTCAGGTCCCGTATTTAAGTTTAAAAATTTTTATATAAATTCTAAATCTAAAAAAAACAGTGTAATAGTAAACTTTCCAATGTTTGTCACATGTGGACAAATGCATGATGCGATGTATATGATAATATGTTGATCCTGATTGCATAATGTCCGGCAACTGGAGGTTTCGATTGTTAATCGGTACTAAATCTGCACGAAGGCTATAAAAGCTTCATGCAATCGTAAATCTGCATTATTGTCGAAAATGTGGATTTCCAAGTTGCTCTTTTGTAGTGCGTTTCTAGTTTGGGCGAGTGCCGAAGAAGAAGTTGTGCTTGAGATTCCCCAGGGATCACTTAAGGGATTAAAAACCACTACAATTATTGGTGGAAATCCTTACTACAGTTTCAAGGGAATTCCTTATGCCAAACCCAATGTTGGACCTAATAAATTCAGAGTGAGTTATTCAAAGCAGACATTTAAATATAGTTAGGTAATATGTACTGCAATTATTTCAAAATGATGTGCAATACAAGACATAAATTATCCAGATCAAAATATGAATGATGTTTAACATTAAATAGAAGTTTTTAATTAAGGCCATGTAAGACTTACCCGATCCCTACCTTACCGACATTTTTTTGTCTGCAACGCTACGTCTACATTTATTGAGATATCAAATTGAAAATTTCTGAAATTGAAGCTAAAGCATTAAGATACGTTTCTCTGGTCTTAAATATTGACATTTGTAAAAAAAAAGTTTTGAAAAATTATTTTTTTATTTTTACAAAAATTTAAGACCAGATAAACATACCTTAGCACATTTTCTTTAATTTGAAAAATTGTCAATTTGATATCTCAATAAATATAGACGTAGCGTTACAGACAAAAAAAAATGTCGGTAAGGTAGGGATCGGGTAAGTCCTACATGGCCTTAATAGAAGTTTTTAAGAGTAAAAAATATTTAAACAGTCGAATCTCCTAGCTTTTCAGAAATCACAGATGCACTCCACAAAGACGTAGAAGATATTGCACGTAGATATTGGAAACACCTCAGAATGTAGGATTATCAGTTGGCACCACAGCAATGCATTACATATGGAATCCAAAATCACATAGAAAATTTTTGTAACACTTAAGAAACCTCTTGAATAAAATCCCTTTGCTTACAAATATTTAATGTCTCACAAAATAAAGTTAGATCCTCTCAAACTCCATAAAATCCCGAAAAATTTCGGAAAATCCCTACACTTGTTGCATTTCAAATTGAAATCATAATTTTGTATTTTTTTGTTCGTTAAGTTGTTAAGTATATAATTATGAATGTAATCATACAGTAGAATTATTTCCATAGCAACCAGAACCATCAGATCCATGGCAAGGTGTTTTGGATGCCACAAAACATCAATCAACATGTGTCTTTTACTGCATGGTAAGACAAGGATTGTTTGGGGAAGAAGATTGTCTCTACCTCAATATTTACACTCCTGCCATTAATAAAGACGCTCGGAAAGCTTCTATGGTGTTTATCCACCCCGGAGGTTTTAATGGAGGCTCAGGGGATGACGATCTTTTCGGACCGGATTTAATCATCGATGAAGATGTTATTCTTGTTACGCTCAACTACAGGCTCGGTGCACTGGGTATAAAGAATGCTCAAAAACAGATTTTACATTTTTTATATAGAATTCAATCTCATAATAATTTATATTTAGGTTTCCTCAGCACTGGTGATGCCAATGCTCCTGGAAATGCAGGTCTAAAGGATCAAACCTTGGCCCTGAAATGGCTCAAAGAAAATATTGTAAACTTTGGCGGTTGTCCCAACAGAATCACTCTAGTTGGGCAAAGCTCTGGAGCTGCTTCTGTTCAATATCATATGCTTTCGCCCATGTCGAAGGGTAATTCAAAATTTATTTAACATTATGATTTTTCAACATTATTTTTTTAAATTATATTTCTTTTTTGAATAGGTTTGTTCAAAAATGCTATTATGCAAAGTGGTTCAGCTTTGAACACCTGGGCCCTTTCTTATAACCCGAAGGAGAATGCCTTCAATTTGGGTGAAGTTTTGGGAGTAAAAACCACAGATTCCGCTGAACTTGTTAAAAAATTGGCGGAATTTTCTGCAAAGGAAATTGTCGATGCTAGCAAAATAGTTTCTGCAAACCTGGTAGAATATTTATTTTGGTTTTAAATGGAAGACTCGAACTAATATATTTATTTATTTATTTGTTTATTTATTTATTTATTATATCAGCATTCCATGAATGGTCAAACAAGCGCGTTTATACCATCAGTGGAACCAGAAGTAGGTCAAGAGGTATTTCTGCCATCTGATCCATGGGAATTATTAAAATCAGCCCAATTTGCTGAGGTCCCATTAATGATTGGAATTGTTGTGGACGAAACGGCCTTCATGGCAAAATGTAATAAATATTGTTATCTTACACAGATTATATTAGTTTACTTTACATTACGTACTCTCTAAACTTGAATCAGTGAAATTTAACTGATTACCAGTCAAATTCCACTGATTTGCAGTGACTCTTTTCTCACGATTTTAAACAGTGAAAAATCTACTGGAAATCAGTGAAAAGTCACTGAAATTTTTAATAGTTTAGTGAAGATGACTGAAAATTTCAGTGACTTTTGACCGAATCTCAGTGAATTTTCACTGATTAAATGAGTCACTGAAAATCAGTGGAATTTGACTGATTCAGTTTTAGAAAAGTTCTAAAATAAATCTCAAGGATTTAATTACAGGAAAATTTTCATAACTGCTATAGAAACTTTTGTGAAAAATAGTTTTATGTTATTAGTGATGCTAGAACATGCGGGCGCTATGAATGATCACTTCGAAGGATTTGTACCCTACGATCTTAACATTACTGACGCTGCAAAATTGAAAGAAATTGGAGACTCCCTCAGAAAGTTCTACTTTGACGGAAAAGATCTCTCTACAGATACGTCTGCTGAATATATTAAGGTGAAGAACAGGACTTTACTTCAAAGTATCGAAATAAAATTTATAATCTAATTTAAAGAACCTAATTATTTTTGACATATTTGTCATTTTTTCGACGATTATGGATTTCAGATGTCAAGTGATGTCATGTTTAATGCAGGAATATTAATGTCGGCACAAATTATGGCGTCCAAAAGCAAACAACCCGTTTATGAATATCTGTTTTCACATTACAGTCCAATAGGCATCATGAAAAATTTGATGGGACAAGAAGAAGGTGACTAAACTTTGAATCAGTTCAAACCGTAGTAAGTTTTACTAAATCAGAATATACTGTATAGTAAAATTTATTACGTAGCAAACTGCGGAAATGGCTGTTTTTTAAAATTTAATATAAATGATCAACTTCAAAATAACAAGCTTAAACCACTTTAATTAATTAATCAGGTGTCACACACGGTGACGAACTTGTCTACGAATTTTATTCAAATGCTTTCAAGCACAAAGCTGAACCAGGAAGTCCTGCCGAAAAGATGACCAAAACTTTCATAAAACTCTGGACAAACTTTGCGAAGTACAGGTAAAATTGTTAAATTCTGTTAGCCAAAAAAAAATAGCTTTTTATTTATGGCTTTCGAATGTAATTTTCATTGATAATTTTTTTATAGAAATCCTACGAACAAGTTGGACGACGAGATCACAGTAAATTGGGAGCCCCTTGGTCCTGAAGGAAACTATATGAATATAGATGTGCCTTTGAAAATGGAGAAAGGTCTTTTGAAAGACAGACTCAGTTTCTGGACAAACCTTTACAAAGATGTTCTGGGAGATTACGCAAGTGTCTTTTCATAAATTTAATTTTTCGTCTAATCGTCAAGAAACTAAATCTCATTTTAAAAGATTTCGTGACATCATTCTGATAGTCTCTAAATAAAATTGGGTGGAACAGATAAGTCAAAAGTTATTATAAACTTATTTATTCAACTATAAATACTCGAATAAATGTTACCATCCGAAAAAGTAT
Source organism: Synergus japonicus (assembly GCA_900474275.1). Lineage (NCBI taxonomy): Eukaryota > Metazoa > Arthropoda > Insecta > Hymenoptera > Cynipidae > Synergus > Synergus japonicus. Next base: position 8,772 of record UCOH01002371.1, read on the forward strand.
ATAAACCGCAATAATATGAGAAAATATTCGTAAAATTTTTCATTAAAGAAAACAATCATCTAAAAATATAAACTTTCTTTCATCTTTGGTATAGAAAGAATCAGTAAATTTCCTCGAGCGCTTATTCAATAATAACTTAAAGAAACCTACAAAAAAATCCTTTTCATTTTCTCTCTCGTTGTTACCTAATTCTTATTAACCCTAGTGTATTTACAGCTTTATACAAAACGCGAAGTATGAATTAAAGTGCGTTATTCCCAGGGATCTTCATCCCTATCCCCATCAAAATTCTGTTGCACTTGTTGCTTTCGAAGTGTGTTTCGAAGTCGCTGTTTCGCGATACGTAAAACTTCTCGCATTTGAGATGCAAACATCGCTCTCGTTGGTTGTTCAAAATGTTGGCTTTGAGAAACAGCTTCTGTAAATTCAAATAACAAAATGTAACTTCTTCCTCCATGAAATAGTTTCAGTGACGATAATCTAAAAAAAGGATTACAAACCATAAAAAGCATTTGTTATTTGCCTATTGAATAAAGCAATCCCTACTTGAGCATGACCGGTATCTTTACCGTGCCATGTGAAATTATTCGCGACGTCATTGGTTAAAACTTCCTTCATGCAGAGATTCAAGGCCTCCCGTAATGTGAAACCTCCTATATATTTCAAATACTGAACCTAGAAAGATAAATCAAATATAAAAAATGGTTCAGAATCTTTATATAAAAGATTTATCGAACTTACTAATCCATTGTAAGCCTCGTCGCTCGCATTATCAAAGTCTATAACTTCCTGAACCGTTTGCATCGGAATAATGTTCGGTTTTACAGGAGCTTGGCCTTTTCTTTTCTCCTGCTTCATGTGCCTCTCGATATTTTCGAGGCGAGAATTAATTGTATTCAGGTGACTATTGTAGGTGTCGAGTTTTTCATTCAACTTCCTGGAAAAAAATAATATAATATAATATAATATAATATAATTTGAAGATCATCAGCAGCAGAAATAATTGTCCAACGAAAGACAATTCTTACTTCAACTGAACTAGAATTTCAGAATTCCGATCATCATGAAGACCCTCCTGCACTCCCAAATTTGCAGCCTCCTGTTGATTTCCCGCAAAATTTTCGATTTTAAAAGTACCGAGAGGCATACCATTTCCGGTATTTGTCGTGACTGGGTAACCAGAAGGTCCAGGAAGATAATGAATTGGATATGTATAAGCTGCAGATAATAATCCCGATCCCGGAAGAACATTATCAATATTTTCCTGAGGGAGTGGATAAGCATTCGTTGAGCCAGGAATGTAGAGAGTTTCCGTTGCGACTGAACCTGAGGCATTTTCTTGTTGAGGAATTCTATCTTCTGCAGTTTTTTCCTCTTGGGAGGTACAAGATTCACCTTCCTTCTCGATTTGATGTCTTTTTCTTTCAGCTTCCACAGATTCCTGTATCAGCTTTATTTCGGCACGTATTCGTCTTCTCTGACGCATAGAAAGACAGTGGAAAGGCTTTCGACCCACGCGTTCTGATCTGTGGACCCTCATTTTTTAAAAGTAGGTTCTGCAAAAATTAACATTGATAAACATTTTAATATAATAACTTGAATAATTAAAACTCAGAATCAAAACAAGCTCAAAAAAATCGAAAAGCAGACATTGAAGTTCAAGAATAAAGTGTTTCCATCTAGTGTTTCATAATTAATATGGTACAATCAAGAAAATAATGGAAAAAATGAAGTTTCTTTTTACTTACTAACTGGAATAAATGACGATTCTAACCTACAGATTACGCGATATTCCTCTTCCGCTTTAAATGAACAGCATGGCACTTTTTTACAGACATAAAATAATCGCAGGCTTTAATATTTTTTCTTTATTAAAATGTACCGAAATTAGGCATTAAGAAGTCATAATTTGAGCTGGGAAGTTGAAAAATATGAAGAAATTACACAAACAGTAAAACGTCCAAGTCCAAATCGGTCTAAACAAAGCAGTTTTTCGTTGTCGGTAAAGTCGTTACGCAATTTTGTAGGTAAATATACAATGTGTCAGTAACTGGTGCCCTCTGCGCCAAAGTTTCCGCAAAGCCAATCAGCTTACTTGATTTCAAATTGAATTCTAAATTTCTTTTTCCCGAAATTAGAAATACTCTTGGTTGGTTGATTCTAATTAAAATCCCTGAAAATATTTTGAAATCCCGTGAAATATCTTGTAATTTTAATTCATTGAAATCTCTAGACACTTTTTGAAAACTTTAAAAATCGTATATAATTCTTTAAAATTCCTCAAAAATCAAATTTTAAAGATCCCCTAAAATTGGTTAAAATCCTTTGAAATATAAATATCTTCATTTACATTTACATTACGACCCCACTGGATCATCAATTAAAATAAACAATTCTTAAAGATTTACAATATTCATAAACTACTAAAACCAACTAATATTTCATTTGATGTATAAACTACTTTTTAAAATACTTAATTAGCAACGTTTTTTTAATTACTGCAGAAAATTATAATAGAATTTTATTCCTTAAGGCCAGCCATACATAATATTCCAATGTTGAAGTTTAGACTTTCATGAGGCTAATAAAAGTCGAGAAAGTAAATCTTCACTGATAGATCTCAATTTCTTGTGGGTGCTTCAGAGAAATTTGGTAGTCAGCCAAATTCCATGCGACAGAAATATTGACCTAGAAATTTGAAGGATTTACACGTACTTGCGGTTTGTTACGTTTCAAATATGAATTTATAATGAACCCAAATCGCCATTATTGACATTTATATAAAAGAATTCTATTTTATTTATAGAAACTATTTGCTAAGTTCTGTCAATATCGAGTTAAAATAAACTATTCCACGTGTCCGTTTGGACGCATGGAATTATTAAAGCTCTCAACTCCGATCACCGAAGTTAAGCAGCGTTTGGCACGGTTATATTCGGATGGGCGTCGTCCTCATATAAGGAATGCTTGTCGATTTTTAAGCTTCCTTTACTCTAAAAAATAATAAACCTATTTCAATAATCGTACAATGATATCATGATTGTTTATAATTTCGTATAACTATAATTTGTATACTAAAATTATTTTCAACACTTTCTATACGAAATATAATAATTTTTTTTTTCCCGTGTATTTATTAGATATAATAATCTATTTTTTGCAGCAATATAAAGCGATTTTAATACATTTTAAGGGAAACGAATGTTCACTTTCGCTTTCTCTCACACACTCCTTCCTCGTTCGCCATTTGCTGCGTCCAAATATTGGTTCACCACTTGCTTTATAGTCCCGAGATGATCAGGATTCCAGAATGACGAAGAGGTGATTCTTGGTAGTCGTATTCACTTTCTGGGTCGACGACAACTTATCACCTAAATGCTGTGGAAATACACTGATAAATAGTGAAAATGGTCAATTACAAGTCGTACAAACATCTAAATTAAATAAAAATAGGATTAATTCATCATAAATAATTACTAGATCAGTAATTCCTAGTATAGACTCAAATTACATAATAATTTGAATTTTAAAAAAACAAAAAATGGATTTTGTATAATTATTTACAAAAATTTATATGACTTCCCTTTCAGCTCTTCTTTCTTCTTTCTTGATTACGTGCACGCAACCATTGGTGTCCTGTCTTTCGTTCGCCACTCACTTTCACGTCTCAAGATGACCAGGGAATCATGTCAAACGAGAGGTAGTGGCCCAGACACATACCAAGGGTTAGTGTGAGTTTTATGTATTAAAATACTATATATTTGTGTAGTATATGTGTTTCTTTTGTAAATAATATTTTTTAGGCCTTCGTAGCCCTCATTCTTTCATCAGGATGACCTTCCGTCCATCAGTCGAGGTTTTTCCCTCTTGATAAGTCAAGTTCAAGTTCCCCCTTCCCTTCAGGATTCCCCCTATCACACATAAACCCCTATTCCTCAAGGTATCCCCTATTCTACATAAATTCTTCAGGATTTCTTTTATTCCCATGATTCTCCTTGAAATGAACCCTTTTCCTCAGGGATTTTTTAAAAATATCCCACAGGGATAAATATATTTCCCTCTATTCCACATAAGTCCCCCTATCATTCATACCTGCACATTTTTCATACCCCTTGGGTATATTAAGTGAGATTCTGCCCTATTCCTGAGAGTTTACCTATGCCCAGGGGAATCCCCTATTCTATGGCCATTTAAATCCACCCACCCTTCAGGATTCTATCAATCCTTGGGATTTCCCCTATTTCTTAGAATGTAGGAAGTATATCCCATGCTGCATCCCTAAATTAAATTTTTCTATCAATTATCCGAAACTGAGATTATAAACAGATATCTGTATTTAAAATTGTTGTCGATACGAAATTAAAAGAACAACAGAAGTAATTAAAGATAAATTGAAAAAATAAATTAAAAAATAAATAAATTGTTCAACTACTCTCAATAAATGCGGGGATAAGTCTTGTTTGAATTCATGAAAGAGAAATTAAAATGTGAGCTATCTGTCTGCCTTTGCTTTGACAGCCATTAGGCCAATTAGTCAAGACTGTCTTTCTAATCTGAAGGCCGAAGCGACACCATCTCACCGCAGAGAAGGCAATGTCCTGACTAAGAGATGATCCGAATCGGGATGCTGTGCGTCTGGACCGTGTCTCGAGATGATTTTCAGCATCTGCTTGCCAGGCTCCCATAAGCATAGAGCTGGTTCATTTTCATCTCTGGACCAGATCTTCCCACCTGTTCAGTGGCGTAACTAACATTTTAGAGACCTTTTCGAGAAAATCAATAGAAAATATGAAAGATCGATCGTTTTTTATATGTATGTACCTGCCTACTAAAAATCTGTTTTTTCTTTTTTTTCAAGAGAGATATCAATAAAAAAGAATGTACATAATTACTAATTTTGTGACGATAAATCAAAATTTGAGTTTCGATAAATTTACTGAATTGTAAATCACCAAATTTAGAATTACCAAATTTAGAAGTACCAAATTTAAATTATATTGCTTATTTCCATTTTATAAGCGTTCATTCACGGATTTCATTCATGGAATTTGAAGAATGAAATACGGTATAATCGGCTTCGAGAAAGTGACTAATTTGACTTTCGATCGAATGAAAAGGAAAAGTGTTCAAATTCCCTTTTCATGGTTGGAACAGAGAATCAAGGATATTTTAGCATCGAAGCAGCCTTGATTTGGGTTGTTTCGAGGCTTTTCGGAACAGGACAGCATCATAAAGAGGGTGAATTTCAGGTAAGGGGTAGTTTCTCCGATTTTCCTCATTTCGACAATTTATAAATTATTGGAAAGGTTCCCATTCAACATCATTAGAGAGCCTTCAATTTTTAACAGTTTTAGAGTTCTGAAAATAAAAATTTCATGTGTGGGCACAAAATGTATTTTTATAAATTTGTTTAGTATGAAAAACTTTTTCGAAAAAAAAGCGTTTATGCTAAAGATATTTAAATTGAATAATATCGATATTTAATTGGTCTCATATATAATATAAATAATGTTTGAACGAGAGTACAAAATCTTAAAGTGTCTGAAAATGAATTCGGGGTTGAAATTAAAGAGAACGATAATTACGGCCTGGATGTTGGCAACCAGGGTGAAACACCCGGAGAGCACGAAACTAAGGGATGTAAAACGAGGGTAACTTGTGAAACTTTTCTACTGGAAAAAGTACAGAAAGTTTCAATATGCCAATTTTAATTGCATAAAATACATCAAATGCATAATAAAATATTATAAGTTGTCGAAAATTACACCCAGAAAACAGTTTCTTTAAATCAAAGAAACTTCATTTGAATCAAACAAAATTATTTTAAAAGAAAGAAAGTTTTCTTTAATATAAAGAAATTTTAAATTTAAGTTATTAAAATAAAAGTTTAGATTTAAAACAAGTTTTTTTCTGAGTGTATTTACTATTTCTTACCCTTCGCTTTTATAATATAATTTTTTAAAATCTCAATAATTTCACAGTTCTTCATTCACCAAGTACATAAAATATAATTTTAAGAGCTCAAAAATCTAGTAAATAAATATGTAATTAATAAAACAATAGCAATAGCTGCGTTATAATTTAAAACTCTCGCAAGTTAAACGTGTATCGGAAAGGGTATAAATAAACATATAAAGTAAAAATGTAAAAACAAACCAGCAAACAAAAAGTCTCTTTTTACTTCTGCCTACTTCTGCCAAATTCATCATTCAAAAGCCAATCAAATTCGCAAAAACACCAGGTTTTCGAGTCATTTCGTTAAATATAAACCACTTTCTTCTAAAGAGGGTATATACAATTAAACATGCAATTAGAGCAAAAAAATTCGAAACTCCTGGCCTGCACCAGATCGATATCAGGAATTACCGACCGCGCATTGGCCACAGTTTCATCCCTATAGATATGTACACCAACGCACATGTAAATACTCCCCCGCCCTCATACATATCGCCTGGTGGTATCCATTCATTGGCGTTGCAGGCAGAATAAAAAAAAAAGGAAACATTAAAATTCGAACAAAAAGAAGAAACATAAATCCAACCCCTGGGTGTGGTGCCTATATGTCGGTAGCTGCGCGACGAGCTTTGGCTTTTACACCCTTCCAGCCTCCATGTGCCCCTGTTCAGAGTGAGACGCACGCCTGCTTAAGTGGCCTTATGGCGGGGTGTTCCAAGAGCGGCTGCCTGTCTCCAGTCGCGACTACTCGCAAAGTCGTGCCCGGAAAAAGATGCCGCCGACGTTTTTCTCGGCTTCTTCCGAGTACCGAAGCGTCGCGGATGCCCGCCATCGGGATAGGAATTCATAGGGAGGTGGAGGTTTTCCGATTCGGTTGATAAAACGTTACCACCGAGAATCAACCCTGAACTCCGTCATCCCCTCCCTGATTTTGCACCCCCTTTAAAGAGGGGTTGTTGCGGGTCGATCAGAAGAGAAGGGGTGCCAGAAATGTATTTCACCCCGTGTCGAGAGTCGAGAGAGCGGTTATTGGTGGTTGAAAACATGGACTAGAGAAAGTTATTGGAAACCAATGCGACAAGGAGGTCTTCCACGTCCTACCTCCTGATTAGGAACCCAGAATTGCAGCTAAGGTTTCCGGTCGTTAGTAATTAGCTCTAAAATATTAGGGTGATTTTTTTTAGATGGGAATTAAATAGTGCAAAAAGGTGCTTTGGTATCTTTATTGCGTTGGAAGGTTCTATGGGTGGTGAAGAGTCATGGGGTTTAGAGTTTCAAGCTCTTGGGGCTTGAAGCACTTTTAATCGTCCCCTCTCGCCTTTACTAGCTCGCACTGTTTCAATTAAACGACTTCAATTTTTTTCTTTTTATTAATTACTGTATTTTTAATTTGTAAAGTAATGTGTTTGGAAATATTAGACATAATAATAATAAGATTTATTAACGTTTGTTAGCTTAGATTTGGATGTTCACCGAGATGTTTACTTTATAAATTCGAGTCTTATTTTCTATTCTAAGAAAGTAGGAAAAGGGGTTTGAGAAAGGAGATAAGAAAAGACGCTTGAAAAATGGAGGTTGAATGTCAAAATATAGAAATGGCAGGTAGAAAAAGGAGTGAGCCAAAGGGGTGGAAAAGAAGACAAAAAGGGGGTGAGAAAGGGGCTAAGAAAGTAGATAGGAAAAGGATTTGCAAGGATTTGGAAAGAGCGGGTTTACAAATGGTTGTTAAACAAAGGAGTAGGGAAAGGGGTAGAAAAGGGTTGGAAAATGGTGGGAAGGGATGTGGAAAAGGGGGTAGAATCAGATTTCGTTGATGGCATTCGACACTTTTGTGAACTCTTGACAGCTCAAGAGCCTTTAGTAAATATTGACGTTCGATAACCAATAGATGGGAACCTTCGACAATCGGAAATAGGAATTCCCGATTGATTCTCGGAGCCGGGTGGCATACGTAGCTAGAGGTCTCCCTCCGATCCGAATTCATTCAAACACACCCTCTCTAAAGAGAAAAGGCCAGAAAACTGTCCGGAAGGGGTAAAAATTACATAATGGATTACAGGAAAGCTTTTTTTAATTAAGAAAAAAATATGTTAAGAGTTAATTTATTTAAGGTAGTTAGGGAATAGGAGGGAGAAGTGTTTTGAAAAGATGAATGGGGTGGACATAATACAGACAAAAAGGGAGTTGGGAAAGGGGTTTGAAAAGAAGATATTCGGAGAGTAAGTTTTGGGAAAGGGGGTTAAAAAGGGGGGTTGAAAAAGGGATTTTAGAAACTGGTTTGTAAAAGTGGTTGGGTAAAAGTAGTGGGAAAAGTTAGATGAAGAAGGAGTTTACAAAAGAAGATTAAAAAAGAAGTTAAAAGAATACCAGTTGATCAGAAAAAGTGGAGTTATAGAAAAGTGGTTGGAAAAAGTATTTGGAAAGGCGTTAGAAAAAAGATGTGGGAAAGTGGACTAGGAGAAGGGGTTGAAAAATATAAATTGACGGTTTGTTTCTTCTTGATACACCTGGATCAATATTGACCCCAACCAAGCGACATCAAGCCATCTGGTAAGATATCTGAACACCCTGGCTTGGCGGGTGGCCCGGAACGGTCGATGACTGCTATACTATAGTGTTTCGTATGTCAGAGGGGGTGAGATGTGCACGAGATTGTGCCACCTCGGTGACTACCCTTAGCAGAGGGGTTGAAAACAACCACCAACGCGATCGTACTTCCCTGGTACCAAACCGCCCTTGTTTTCCAATAAATACAAAGTGTAAGCGATTTCATTGGTCGAAAGAGTGAAAAGAGAATTGGTGTCACATTTTGAGCAGACTGGATTCTGACAGTGCTCGCACACTGATCGTGGGTCGAGGAGGCCAGCTATTATATAGCATCGGAAGCTGATAAGGCGCTATCGAAGATATTGGGTCGACCTTCTGCTTGCGATGAATGCCTGGTCCATTTCCGGTCGAGTTTCCACTGGCAGAACAGTTTTAAGTCCTTAAAAGTTCGATGTATTGATTACCTAATTTTTATGACGAAATAAATGTAAAAGATAAATGTTATTACAATTTTTGTTGATAATCTGGTATATTGTTATGTTTGTTTGAAGAATACTCTTTGTATAGAAAGTGAAACATTTTTTTAGTTCTTTTTTTATATAAAATTCTTATGATAACTGCAAGATAGTTTCGTCTTATGGTATTTCTTTAATGTCAGAAAATACCTTTAATTTCCTGAAATTTCCTGAAATACGAAATTTATTTACCAAGAATCCTAGAGTTCAATAAATTCTCAGTAAATTTGTATTTGAGAATTTTCTTCTAGGATCAAAAGCACCGGAGATAAAAATTCTTGAAAAAAATACAATTGTAAGAGCTCCTCAAGACATACAAATTTTTCGCACCACGAAAAATGGTATGATTTGTGTTTATTTTTTTATATGGCTTTTTTAAGACGTTAAGGATCCTAAATTTGAAAAAAATCGACAACCTTATTTGATTAATAACAGAAATATCGCACAATTAATTTGCTATCTCAGGTTTCCAATTCCTGGATAAATTCTGCATATATCCGAACGATCAATGAAAATAACAAGCAAGGAGGTGGCTCGAATAGATTTGAAGGATATTAGAGCAGCATCAACTTTGCAGGTGTCTCTTTTTCTAGACTAGATTACGTAATTGAAGGTCATTGTTCGTCTGACTTTAATGGCTTCCAGACATGACTTCTCATCAAAAGAACAGATCAAAAGTAAAGGGTTAGGAACAGACCCGGCAAAAAAGTATTAGGAGCCTACGAATATAAAGTTAGATGAAAATCGTCTCTTTATATTACTCATCGAGATATTTCAAGTCATTCTCAAGAATGTTATTATTATTATCTTCTATAAAAAAATGTGCTAATTTTATAATTAGATATTTTCTATACTCTGTTATACGCGCCATTCGCGAAATAAATCAAAAATGAAAGATTTTCTATTTCTAGAAAATACTTTCATTTTATCTATACGACACTTCATTGGAATTTCCCTAAGCCAAGAGCCCAGAAGACGAGTCCTTACCTGCAGGCGAGGAAATTATAAAAAAAGGGTCTTCTCACCCAAACACATGGGACCAAAACTGTCCCATAAAATTAAATGATAAAAAAAGGGTCTTCTCACCCAAACACATGGGACCAAAACTGTCCCATAAAATTAAATGATAAAAGAAGGGTCTTCTCGCCCAAACACATGGGACCAAAAACTATCCCATAAAAATTAAATAATAAAAGAAGGTCTTTTCACCCAAACACATGGGGAAAGACTTTAGTACGCTTGCAGGACCAACGAACCCAAAACTTTCCCATCATAAAAAAACTCTAGAATCTTCTAGAAAATATGAAGGAAAAAGGGAAGAAGGGGATACCCCTTCCATGAAAACTTCATGGGGGTGGTATTCCCACCAAAAGACACGTTTTTCCGGGTTCGAGGAAGTTTTAATTTGCAAGTCAGTCGAGAGTCGAGAGTCGAGAGTCGAGAGTCGAGAGTCGTCAACCATCAGCTTGAGTCGCAAGCTGCAGTCGTAAGTCGGGTGTAAGACTGTCCCATCTCCGACAGTGAACTAGTTTCTTTTTTCTAAAATCTCCACCCGCAAAACCGCATAAATAAATTTATTAACAGTCAAAAGTGTTTTTGTTTTCTTTCTTTTTTCCCTTCGAGTCAGTGACATCCTCACCCTTCTAACCTTTTGGAATCGTGGACCACCAGCCCGAAGAAGATCATCAACAGGCATCATCATAGG
>UCOH01002531.1:0-11145 GCA_900474275.1 Synergus japonicus
ATATATATATATATATATATATATATATATTCAAATAAGAAAGTTTTGTTATTTAATGGAGGAGTAATTTTGATTGAAACAATTCAAAACTTGAAGATTAAGAAAGATATAAGAGATTAACGGGAAAAATCACAATTAAAAAATTACAGTTCACTCCGGAGCTGAAGTTTTAATAATGAAGCGAATTGCTCTCGAGATATTAAGTTGAAAAATATATAAAAAAAATAAAGGATAAATTTGGAAATGATTTCGAGAAAAAATACAATTTTGAAGAAATCCTTTTAAGACAATGTGTGTAGTTGATGTTGAAAGAATTTTTAATGAAATTAATCCGTTATCGCGAACATGTCCTACTACATATATGCTGAGCAAATGTAAAGATTATTACTACTGTTCTTTGGTTTATTTTCCGAATTGCTCTCGAATCCATTTCAATTGGTCTATATGGCAAAATACCACTCAAATTGAAGTCTATAGAATGTGATTCCGTACTCAACTTTAGATTTAACTTTGAATTTATTGAATTTAGTAGTCTATAGTTAATTTTGTACGTATATGAAATATGACGTTACAAATTTTACATTGTATAACAGCAATGAAATTATACAATAGAAGAGAGTAAGGGCCAATGGACTAATAATAAGGTTTTCGGAGGTAAAGGCGAGGGTAAAGGTAGAAATGTACCATGTCTGCTCCAAGATCCTTCATGTCGCAGTAAAGAAAGAGATCCCCTGGCGGCTTCATCCAGCCGCCTGTGTTTGTTCCCTGCCCGTATCCCACACCGAAACTCTCCACCGTTTCCAAGGCTCTCTCGGGCCCCGTCACCTCCGAGAGATTCACTGTTAAACCGCCCGTCCCGATGCCGGGCTCTGCACAATAATTCACGAAAACGACACAATGTCACGCACCCACAGTCACAAACTTGCCACTGATCACTTCTTCTTCCACTTATGTAAAATTCTCTTGCCAATACCCGTCCTCTCCTTCAGTCGTCAGTTGTACGTCTGTTGATCACTGTTATGATTGCGAGATTCGCGAGTCAATTTATCATTTGTAATTTGATTTTTAAAAGAGAAATAATATATATATATATATATATATATATATATATATAGAGAGAGAGAGAGAGAGAGAGAGAGAGAGAGAGAGAGAAGATGGGCACCCGACTGAACCGGCCGGCCCTGCTCACTCCCGCTGTTTTTCACTTCACTCTCGCGCCCACTCACTGTCACTGGTGCAGGCGTTTGCAAGCGAGTATAAGAGCGGCCTCGAACAACCTCGAACCTTTTCACTCCTTCTCGCTCGCTCTTTCGCCTCGTCTCACCACTGCCTCGTTACTACCACGCAGGTACGTAGCACGTACCCAATAACACCCGGGTCAACCCAGGTTACTTGTCAAAATGCCTCCGTCCGACCGACCGACTGAGCGTCTGATATACTTCTGACAGTCCTCTGTCCCTGGCACCTCTTTTGTTATGATACGTAAATTGTGTACCTTTGCCTTAGTGCACGTTTTACACTATACACATTTTTGCCTACTCAAACTCACTCCCTGACAATCTTCCATCAAAATACAAAATATCGTCTGTTGTTGCTTGAGCGTTATTGCTAATCCCGTTTCTGACATAACATTTCGATGACGATGACAACTGCACCGGTGACAGCGCGGCGTCAAGAATGAGGTTCGCGAGGAAAAACTCGACAAGCGCGTCTCGAGTTCCGACAAGCCGTCGTGGTCGCTCGAATTTTGGTAGCCGGTCTGCTGGATGGAGACAGGAGACTGCTCGTGGCGAAACAAAGAACGACGCTCGACCCTGGCGCCAACTCGTGGATAGAAACGGAAGAGCCGCAAATCCATGTAGTAATGCCATGTCTGCCAATATAAGCCACACACTCATATATATAATGGTGTGTATGTGTGCGTGTTTAGGTATTGACTTGTAGTTGTAATACTCAGTCAGAAGACTCTGCCTAGATGCTAGATGATAGATCGCCGTAAGGTGGAGAACCAATGACAGGGCAAGGCGCACCGTTGCACACCTTCACCGTGTTCACTAGGTATCGGAGAAAGTTTTCCCGACCAACGGACCAAATATTTTACGTCCGACTGCTGTTCGGTGCCCTCTGGCTGTAGAGAAAACTTGCTCGGGCTCTTTATTATCGATTCGCGGAGGCGTCGCAACCAGTCGCAACAAGAGGAAGAGAGAAAGAGAGAGAAGAAGAAGGAGGAGGAAAAGGCGAGAGACAGAGAGAGAAAAGTGCGTGAATCAAGAGTATAGAGATTATCTTGAATTTCTTTAAACTGTTAAGTTACTTTTCAATATTTTCTGTGTCGTGCAACTTACCCATCTTATTCTTGGAAAACTATTTTTATCAATCCACAAAAACGTTTTGTTGACGTAACTATAAATTTAATGAAGAAACATACATTTATTTATACGACAAAAAAGAAGAAAAATTTTGCACAATTGAAACTAGCTGTGAAGTTGTATCAACTTTAGTGCTCATCCAAGGATAACTTTGCTTCCTCACAGAGGAAGTATTAATTAATTAATCAAATGTATTAATATTAGGTCACCTGAATCATGTTAATACAAAAAAAGTTTATTTTCTTTTTATTTTCACAAAATTTTTACTTTTTCAAAAATATAATAGTGAACATCCGTCAAGAGAGCGAACACGGACGGGGTTATCTAAATTAGATAGTAAATTTAAATAACACCGTTTTTTCAACAATTTTTACTTTTTTCAAAAAGACGGGATTATTTAAATTTACTCATACAGTAAGTAACACATGCCCTTAAGCATAACTTTTTTATTTTTCAATTAAATGCATTAATCTGTTATAGTCGAAAAATCAATTTTACTAAAATTACAAAAGAGCATAAAACTTGTAAAATTAAATATTTTTTTTAAATCCTCGTAATAAATTCAACTTGGTATGTAGTGGAATAACTGTGCAAAATTTCATCAATTTATTTGTACGCCTTCTCGAGATATTGCAGGATCATGACATACAAACATGCAAACTCACATCAGGACAATTTTTCGGGAAATTATATAAAACATATTTCCCTTGAAATATGTTTTTAAAAAAACCTTTTTTAGGAAACTGGATTTTGTCACCACTACAAAGCTTCCTCTATGAGGAAGCAAAAGCGATCAGAGAAGATGTCGCATTGTATCCCTGAACTAAATCTAAATGAAAGGTCACAGCGTTCTTAGTTTTTTTCTTTAATTCGATTTGAGATCTCAAGAATAGTGTGCAAAATGAAAATTATCGTGCTCAGAAACTAAAAATTTACAGACACACATACAGACAGACACATTCGTAAAAACATGTTTTTGGGTTCAGGGAGTCACAAAACGTGGACATTCGACAAAAACGGGGGGGGGGGGGGTGGTCAAATTTTACACAAATATAATATCTTCTCTGATGAGAATATAATAAAATAAAATAAAAAAAATGTTTATTATAATAAATTTATATATGAAATAAATAACTTGTTTGAAACAATATATGTGTATAAGTATTAAATACTTAATGCTTCCTCTATGAGGAAGCAATTTATATTTGCATAAAATTAAAATTGAAAATTCGAGTTTCGATGCCTTCATAGCAGATTGAAAGTAGTAGTTTCGACCCTAGGCATCGAAAATCGAATTTTCAATTGATATGTTATGAAAAATAGTATACGTGACATGGGGAGAGGCGATAATTGTTACCTGTTGAAGATTGACTTACAATTTTTCTGGTTTCCCTTTAAAAATACATTTCCCGTTGAAAAATTGCAAAAAATGTTAAAATATTAAGTATTTCGTGATGACCGGGGCTAACCAAAAGTATTTTGCAATAACCTATTTTAGACCTCATATCAATTCTTTTACAACTTGTTTATTTCTTATATATCTATTTACACATTGTTGTTTGTAGAAGCCCTACCATTATACCTACGCTGTTATATTAATATTTTGCTCACCGTCTACCGACTCCCCTTAATTTAAAATAAAACACTACGATTTTTTATAAAATTAAACTTCAAATTCGTCTTTCTCAAAACAGTATTTTTCTTCGCACGGGACACTCTACACTTATAGCTTCAACGAATTCAAAATATTCGCATAAATCTTCGCATGATTAAAAGGAAATTGACTTGGTGGAGCCATTAGGAAGTGATTTTCATCAAAAATTGATTTAGAAATATTTTTTTCGTCTATTGAAGCAAAAAGAAAGTAATAAATAAAAACAACGGCTATTATTTTTTTCAAGCAGATGCTATTTTCTTATCCCCTTGAATAGATTTGAAAGTTGAAATTGAGGGCCTGGATCGAAAAAGTCACTAAGCGCTCGAGATCGAGTAAAACTATTATTCCATTTTCATCGGAAAAAAAATTTTATATAGAAAAAAGTCCCTTTTTTTCATTCTATACAACAAAATATATTATTAAATATAATTTTTTTAACTTTAAAATTTCAGTCCACCGAGACGTTTGGACAATAGTTTTAGATGTGTTAAGTTGGCACAACACTATTGTCAGATTAACATATAAACTATATCATAATTTAAGGCTCATTTAAGGCTCTTCAAATGTCAAAGGCCGAATTTTGTAATATATATTTTTTTTTTATAAAAAAAAGCTGATTGCGCTAGTTTAACGTTAAGCTGGCACCACCGTACCTGTAAAACCCGTTAAAAAATTAAATAACGCATTTTTAATAAGGCCATAATTTCAGGCTCCTTTAAGGCTCTAGAAATATCAAAGAACGGAAGTTGTCCGATTTTTTGATTATTAGTTTTTTTTTAAAACAAATATGTGTTGTGCCAGCTTAACGTTGTGGAAAAACCAAGAATGAGTGAATCAAATTAAATTTTTCCTCTGGCATAATTTAAGGCTCATTTAAGGCTCCAGAAATATCGAGAGAAAAGTTGAAAAAAAATTGTTTAAACAATTTTTTGAAAAATTCATTTTAACAACTCGTTTCTAATACCAACATTTCAGGCTCATTTAAGGCTCTAGAAATATCGAGATAAAAGTTTAAAAAAATTTGTTTAAACCACTATTGTTTAAACAATTTCTCGAGATATTCATTTTACTAACTCGTGTTTAACATCAATATTTCAGGCTCATTTAAGGCTCTAGAAATATCAAAGAACGAAACTTGTCAGGTTTTTTATTTATTACTTTTTTTTAAAAAAATATGTTATGCTAGCTTAACGAAGTGTATTCATGTTAAACACAAGTTGGTAAAAAAAATTTTCGAGAAATTGTTTAAACAAATTTTAAACTTTTCTCTCAATATTTCTAGAGCCATAAATGAGCCTTAAATTATGCTAGTGGTAAAATTTGATTTTATTAACTCATTCTTGGATTTTCCACAACCTTAAGATGGCACAACACATATTTGTTTAAAAAAAAAACTAATAATAAAAAAATCGGACAACTTCCGTTCTTTGATATTTCTAGAGCCTTAAATGAGCCTTAAATTATGCCAGATTATGTAAAATTTGATTTGATTCACTCATTTATGGATTTTTCACAACGATAAACTGACAACACATATTCGTTTAAAAAAAAAAAACTAATAATCAAAAAATCGGACAACATCCGTTCTTTGATATTTCTAGAGCCTTAAATGAGCCTGAAATTATGGGCTTATTAAAAAATACGTTATTTAATTTTTTAACGGGTTTTACAGGTATGGTTGTGCTAGCTTAACGTTAAGCTAGCGCAATTAGCTTTTTTTTATATAAAAAAAATCTGACAAAATCCGGCCTTTGAAATTTGAAGAGCCTTAAATGAGCCTTAAATTATGGCATTATCAGAAAAGTGTTAATTAATTTTTTACTAGTGCGGTGGTGCCAGCTTAACGTTAAGCTAGCGCAATCAGCTTTTTTTAATAATAAACGTTGAGCATTAAATTTCGGAATAGGGCATTAAATGAGCCTTAAATGAGCCTTAAATTATGATATCGTTTATATGTTAATCTGACAATAGTGTTGTGCCAACTTAACACACCTAATAGTTTTACTCGATCTCGAGCGCTGAGTGACTTTTTCGATCCAGGTCCTCAATTATAGATTCAAATTAAAAATTTGGTTTATAGCAAGTGTTCTAACGTATTCTGTCAAAAGTACTGGTCAAACGCATGAATCATGTCCTTGACACGATTTTACAACTAACGCACTCAATATTAAAAATTGGGGGATCCCTTCTACAGTTGCTAATCGAATAAGGTGAATGTAAAATAAAATATCGAAATTACGTGTGGAAACTTACCTTCAAGATCGCGTTTTGTAGTCAACACAAATTCCATGTTCATCAGTTCTGCTTAGTGCAAATGCACAAGGTTAACTGTTTTTTTGAAATGGAAAAAATACAAATTCTTTCTCTCGTTTAGTATTGAGTTCATGTAGTCTGACGAATCTTCTCTTATTTTTTACATTTATCGGATTAAGTATATCAAAAAATCTTCTAAATATAATTTTATTTTTATTTATTTACTATCAGAAATTTACCTGACGTTGCTTAGGATTTGCAGATATATCATGTAACTTAAAAAAATTCCAAGAGATTTTATAGAGACTTTAAATGATCTCAGGGAATTTGAAGCAATTTTAGAGGATTTCAATAGATTCTAAGGAACTTTAAAGCAGAGTTTTAATAGTTCAAAACAGTTGAAGGATTTTCAAGAGCTTTCACAAGATTTTACAAGATTTCAAAACATCTTAAATGATTTCATCAAATCTGAAGAAAGAGGGTTCTAATGATTTTTTTAAGTTGGGATTACCCTGCAGGATTGTGAACCTTAAACTTCGGAATGGTCAAGCTGAACAACACCTATTTTTAACATTCCGTGGATATATTAGATTTGACTATCTAGAGGACTGTTTTATAGTTAAAACTGCAGTATAGTCAGTTTTATACTGCAAATAGTCAAACTGACTCTATTTTTCTGCGTGTGAGATAATTACCTCACCTTTTCCAGGTCGGTAACAAAAAGTGTACTGTCCCTATGTAAAGTGTTAGATAATACTCTCAATTTTCATTCATTGGTATAAAAAAAGTAGTAATCACTTGCGAATATTACCCAGCAAAAAATAATTTTTCATAACATTTGTATGGAAAACTTCACTTTCTCTCCATGTAAACACACTCACTTTGAAGTGAAATTGAAAAAAAAGTACCAGACGTAGAATACACACGCAAAAGTGATACGAAAAAACGCTTAATTTTTCATGCTATTGTTTATTAAATTGAATAGATTCACCTGTCCATTTCTGAATTGTTGTTGTTGTTGCTGGTGATGAAATAAAGCAACTTGCTGCTGAGCTGTCATCTGGTTATTCAAATAAACGAGATGCTCTGCACCTGGGTTTGCACTCTGTAAACCAAAGAAACAAAACAAAATTTAATCCTATACTTCAAATACAAGAGGAACTGCCAAAGCTTTCGACTCGTGCTTCTAGTCTGCAACTCATGTTGCAAACTTCACAATCGAAATGATCATGATAATTTTTTACACACTTGTATCTTAATACATAGTACACTTCGATACTAGTGCGAGAATGGGATTTCAGCAAACATTCACACTACGGTGAAATCAAATTCTCGCACATGTATCGAAGTGTATTTTTTGACGCAACGTGTGCGAAACATGATTTAGCATACGGCATACGCTTTTTTGACCCAGCGTGTGCAAAATTGATTTTCGCGCACGAAGGATCAAAATAATTATTTTGGGTTCTGTGGGTCTCAAAATATCACATTTAAAAAATAGTCGGGCTCAAATTTTACGCAAGTCTAAACCTTCTCTGGGGAGAATGTAAAGACACGTGATTTTTTTTACAATCTCCTTACAAAAAGGTATTAAATTTGTGTAAAATTTGGCAATAAGTTATATCATTTTCAATCCAAGTAAACAAATATCATGTACTAGCAAAATCGCTTTAACAAAATCTTAAAGTTAGACTCAAAAAGTACCAAAGTACAAAACATTTTGAAGTCAAACTAGTGAAAAATTTCCGAAAACTATAATACTTACCTCAAATTTCGTTGAAGCTATGTACATTAATGTATTTTTATATGGATATTATTTTAAAAACAGTTTTTCACTCTCTAGAACACATAAAATTAATTTTTCATAACATCAAAATTGAAAATTCGACTTTCGATGCCTTCATAGCGGGTTGAAAGTAAAAAACAACTGAAGAGAAGGCACCAAAAGTCGAATTTTCAATTGATGTTATGAAGAATAGTATACGTGACATGGGGAGAGGCAACAATTTCACTCGTGTGATATCCTAACTTCACATTCGTGAAATTGTCACCTTTCGCCCCTTGTCACGTAATATACTATTTCTCGAAATTTTAAGGGCATGTGAAACTGAAAAATTATGAGTTTCAAATAAACCAACTTTACGGCTACAAAAATGAATATTTCGCCCTGAATCTTTGAAAAACGGTAGAGAACATTAAAACAGACCGATATTGACTGTTTTTATCTTGTATAATGAAAAAAAAAGTTTCCAATTGCTAAAATTCGTAACGTATTTGTCATATATGGGTGATTCTAAGATTGTGGGCAAACTTGAGCGGCTAAAGTGGTAATAATATTTTTATTATGAATTAAGTAATAAATAATTTTTATTGATTGTATCAGATGTAAAAATTTGAAATATTAAAGGGGCACTTCTGAAAATAAGAAATAATAATTTCATTTTTATTTGAAATATGTGAAGTGGATCTGAGGTTATGGGATTTGATGCAAAAGAGCGCCAGATTTAAAAAATACAGAACCAAGTTTATCACATGCATATCACATATGATATAAGCATATGATAATTTCATTTCATTACTGGATGGAAGTGTTTTTACAATAAATTCAGAGGTTAGAAAATAGTAAACAAACAAACGGTAAGTTGCAGAAAATCGATATTGCAATCGAACTTTATCAAATCAGCTGACTTCCGCACATGCGCAGCTTGTACTTGATGAAGGTGTGTTACCCCTATGAATTTTTCTACGTTACACCAATCCTACTGTTTTAATGTTTACGGAAAATATAAATATTTTAATATTAAAAAAACGTTTGGTTCTGAAAGGTGTAATCTCCAAGTATGTGATACAATGATTATTATATTTTTTTAAAATGAAAACACATTTTTTAGGAGATGTACACCAATGAAAATTTTGTTGTCCAAGTGCACTTTCCAGTTTTAATATCGGATTAAAAGAAAAATTTATGATCATTATACATTTCCTCTTATAGAATCTTGTTCGTATTGTCAGGCTTAATATTTTTGTGTTTAAAATTTATCTTTAATTATAATACTTTTTCCAAAAAAGGGTGTACACCAATGAAAAATATTTGTCAAAATCGTGGGACCGACTTTAAAATTTATGCAAAACTATTCATTCAGTTGAAACATTTCTAGAAGTTGCTAGAAATTTTTAGAAATTTTCACTAAATTTAACATTGATTTCAAGAGATTAATGATTTTGAAGGTTTTTATGTGCATTTTAAATGATTTTTAAGTGACTTTTAAAAAATTCAAGAGATTTAAAGAAATTTGAAATATTATCCTAAAATTTTAAGGAATTGTATGAGATTTCTAATAATTTTAGGTGATTTCGAGAGATTTTTCTGATATTTAAATGATTTCGTAATATTTTTAAGGATTTCATGGAATTTGATGAAATATTTAATGATTTTAAGAGATTTAGAGAGTTGAAACATTTCCACAGTTTGCTAGAAATGTTTACAGATTTTCACGAATTTTATGCGATTTCACACGTTGTCAAAGGTTTCTAGGAATTTTTAAAGATTTTCACGAAGTTTAACATAGATTTTAAGAGATTAGAGATTATATAAAATATAATAAATTATATAATATTTAAAAAGAAGATAAATGCGCGCGCGGAGCGTGCTTTCGTTCTTGTAAAAATAAAATAAGAAAACATTTAATAAAGTAGAAATGGGGTAAAGAGAAGATAACGTAGAAAAAGATAGATTTTTCCTCGATCAAATAAAATTCCTGGGTTTATCCTGGATTACCGGTCCGCTAGACAACCCTAACTTTTCTGAAGTGTACTCGTTTGATTATATACTTTTAGATTATAGTGCCAATAGATTCAGCATGGGTCATACGCCATATCTGTTTTTACATTTAAAATAATATATGTGCATTAAATTTAATACACATACGTATAGATTATTATTTTCAACTGAAGACGGAAAAAATAGTACTTAAGGAATTACAGAAATTTTTACGAAATGTCGAATATGAGAAAAAGTCGATGATAATTAAGGATCAAGTTTTCTTGCAATACTCTTAAATTTGTTCTAAAAGAATTAAACATAAATACGGAAAAATTCTTAAAAAGAACAAAATTTCAACGGAAATCTTGAAAATTTACGAAATTTAAGACTACTGATCTCTATTCTGAATTGGGCATCCTGTGAAAAAAAATAACTGGAATTGAACGTCACCATATTGGGGCTAAAATCCATATTCTCGGCGCGAAATTCTAATTTCTTATAAAGCTTAAATTAATTTTCTCAATAAGTTTTGCAAATTACAATTCTAAATTGTGAATAATAATAATAAAATAACTCTTCAATTATTTTTAACAGTTTAGGGACCGTCCATAAATTACGTAAGGTTTTTAGGTGGGAGGGAGGGGAAGCATCTTTCTATGTTGACCTTACGTGGGGGCTACGTGGTCAAAAAACTTTCTTACGTAAGATTTTTTCCTTTTTGAAAATCACTGAAAATCAAAGTTAAATATAAGAGGTATTAAAAAAATAACAAAATGTTATATTTCATGCAATTTTTTAATCTCTCCTTTATAGTAATATAAATTTTCGTTTCAAAAGAGTCGATGTTTTTATATTGACTCACACGACAACATTAATTAAAAATTTATTCAAAAAAAATTACGTAAGATAAGGAGAGGGGGGAGGGTTCAAAACATATGGACCCTTACGGAGAGGGGTATGTGGGTCAAAATTCTAGAAAACAGCCTCACGTAATTTAAAGGCAACCCATTGTTGGTGTAAACGTAATACAATGAATAAAGAAGTATATGCTGAAAGTGGACTTGTGTTAATTTAAATTTTATATATATATATATATATATATA